>JALDNG010008212.1:0-65043 GCA_024349245.1 Neodontobutis hainanensis
CCAGGGACAGCAGGACTCGGTCAGAACAAGGTCCAGAAAGTGCTCCAGTGTCCTCTGAACGTAGGCTGTGTCCGAACGCACTCCCTCGTCCCTCAGCCCTCCGTCGCTGTAGAGTCTTAAAGTTATAATAGTTATAAAGAAACACTTTCAGACTCTACACGCCTGTTTCTTCTGTCGCCATTAGTCACATGACTCTGTTGTTAAAAAAACTCTTAAGTGATATAAGTATTAATATAAATAAGCTTCTGTTTTATTCAACAACTCTTGTTCTAATAATGACCAAAACCTGGGTCAGTTTTACTAACGTCAGTGATTTTACATCGTAATGTTTTATTGAGAACAGTTTATGACGGATTATGTTTCCATGTGTTTCTGACTCGTTTCATTCAAACCTGTTGTGTTCAGTTTAAAGACATGTCACGTTTGCACGGCTCTCCTCCAACAGTTTGCAAAGCATTATGGTCTATTTTGACGTCTATTGACCATCGTTGCACTAGTTTTACTGATGCATTGTGGGAAACTTTGAGTCACATCTGTTAGTTTTTCACTTCAGCGCAGAACTGGACCGAGCAGGCCAGAGCAAATAAACACTCAGTGTAAGTCTTTTAATAAAGATTTCAGTCGCCTCACTTTAAACAATCAGCCAACGCCATTTTCTGATGTTTACAGGAAACGCCTCGATTGATGCCATTTAGAACACAACAACTGTGTTCTGTTTCTTTACTCTGTTCAGACATGACAGAGGGTAACTTTGAACACAGCTGAACATAAGGAGAGATGAACGAATAGAGCGTTCACATCAAACGCAAAAACGTAAAAAACGTTTGGGAAAAATCCAACTAAAACCTGTTCAAATCCAACTGTTAGACATGTTCTTATGAGTTTGTAATAATTATTTTATGCATTTGTGTTTTGTTTTGTTTGAATAATTGTAATTCTTTATCCTTATATTATCCAGAGAGAGACAGAGTATAATTTAAAAAGGAATGGTCAGGTTTAATTCTTGTAAGAAACATGTCACAAGTGGAACAGGACGAGGTTTGTTTGGAAAAGTAAATGGTACATGAGATTTTAGATCATTGCAGTAAAGTCTGTAGGAGGTGGATCTTTCATAAACACTCCCCGAGACACAAGCTCCAGCTGCAGCAGACGTCCTGTGGCAAGTTCTGTCTACGTCTAGTTCCTGTTTGGATTAACAAGAAGGACATGATCAGATTTGACACAACCTGAAGAGAACTATGAGCCCCAGTAATTATAAACAATATAAACAATAGGAAATAAAATATTAGAACAGTTACTCTTTAAAGACTTTTATCTGAACATAATTTATAAATATTACAATTATTCTAATCAAACACATTTACTGCCGTATTACTTTCAAACTTTTAATAAAGATTTATGTTTTATCTAAGATTAGAGACCTCAAACATTTCACGTTTACACAAATGTTACTTTAAAACTCATTTAAAAACACAAAGAAAAGGTTATGATTTATATTAAAGTAAGATAATATCTGTAAAAGTAATAAAGTCTAAATCTGACTCACATCAAGAATGAACACAATCAGAAAAAAAAAAATAATGAAGCATGTTTTTCAACGTCACAAAAATAAAAGCATATTAATAATTCAAAGACAAAAGATGATTATTTAGGAACAATATGAAGTAATTTAACAGAAAAGTATTAATCTGTGTCCCACACTTCTTTGGGCGTCTCACTTTTAAAAGTCATATGTTTGGAAAAACCAGGCTTTTAAAGCCTCACTTTTATTGTTTCTTCTGTTCAGTTACCCATGTTTTATAGTTTAGGCCTTGTTTGTGAATAGCCGCCTTTGGCAGAAGGGGCGCCAGAAGGTCTTTTTCCCGGCAATAGGTCATTTACCAAATGGTTCAAATGTACTTAGGCTAGGTCAGCTGCCGGTTTTCGCTTCTGGCCGTACAATTCACATCAAGGTGGGATTTTGATTTATGCCATGTCTGGCATAAACAGGGGAATGTTATGGGAATTGTACATCTCCATTAATGTTATACATTATGCTCTCACTCCTGCTCCAGTTCACATGCTTATCCACACACAAGTATGACTTAATGCCTTCAGCTATATCTACATCAGTTTGCACTACATCTAATCACTGTACAAGGACACTCTGTCCTGTACACTTAGACACACATCTCTGACTGACACGTCAGCTCAATACACGTCCATCCACGACCCTGGAGCTGGGGGCTGGCACAATGTAAACCTATAAAGCCTCATGTATTGTTTACACCTTTAAGCAAAAACCCTCCGTGTACCATTGCTACCGTGTGTTTGCTTCTCTTTGCAAAGATTAAACCTGTCTATTATTGTCAAATCATACGCCGTCTCCATCGTCTGCTCATTTAATCTGTAACCAAAAATTCTCTTAACACAGGTAAATCTTGGAGAAAATGCCTTCAATTGGTTTAAACTTGGTAAACTCTTTCTATTTTCATTTTCACATCTCATTTTAATAAACAGCCTTCAGTGTGGGTCAGTACGCCTCCTCTGTCGCCCCCTGGTGGCCTAAAAACACACGACAAAAAACATGCTCTGTTCAGAAAACCAGAACAAACCAAGAATAAAACAAGCACCAAACAAAACCAAACCAGGAATTAACCATAAACCAAATCATACAACAAACTGAGCACAGGTGAGAGAAACACAGGTGAGAGAAACACAGGCGAGAGAAACACAGGTGAGAGAAACACAGGCGAGAGCCACAGGTGAGAGAGACACAGGTGAGAGACACACAGGTGAGAGACACACAGGTGACCATTACCATTACTCATCAACCATTACACCGTCCAGCACTGCCAGAAATCTGGGAGTGGTAATTGATGATCAACTAAACTTCACAAGTCATGTTGCCAGCACCACCAGGTCCTGTAGATTCATCCTTTATAACATCAGAAAAATTTGACCTTTCCTATCGGAGCACTCTACGCAAATCCTAGTCCAGGCTCCTGTCTTGTCCAAACTGTGTTATTGCAATGCTCTACTGGCTGGACTCCTGCTGCACAACCAAACCTCTGCAGCTGATTCAGAATGCAGCAGCAAGAGTGGTCTTTAAAGAACCAAAGAGAGCCACGTAACTCCTCTCTTCATTAGTTACACTGGCTCCTCTCTTCGTTAGTTACACTGACTCCTCTCTTCGATAGTTACACTGACTCCTCTCTTCGATAGTTACACTGACTCCTCTCTCGTTAGTTACACTGGCTCCTCACTTCATGAGGTTACACTGTCTCCTCTCTTCATTAGTTACACTGGCTCCTCACTTCATGAGGTTACACTGGCTCCTCTCTTCATTAGTTACACTGACTCCTCTCTTCATTAGTTACACTGACTCCTCTCCATTAGTTACACTGACTCCTCTCTTCATGAGGTTACACTGACTCCTCTCTTCATTAGTTACACTGGCCCCTCTTTTCATTAGTTACACTGACTCCTCTCTTCATTAGTTACACTGACTCCTCTCTTCATGAGGTTACACTGACTCTTCTCTTCATTAGTTACACTGACTCCTCTCTTCATTAGTTACACTGACTCCTCTCTTCATTAGTTACACTGGCTCCTCTCTTCATTAGTTACACTGGCTCCTCTCTTCATTAGTTACACTGGCTCCTGTTTTCATTAGGTTACACAGACTCCTCTCTTCATGAGGTTACACTGACTCTTCTCTTCATTAGTTACACTGGCTCCTCTCTTCATTAGTTACACTGACACTTCTCTTCATTAGTTACACTGACTACTCTCTTCATTAGTTACACTGTCCCCTCTCTTCATTAGTTACACTGGCTCCTCTCTTCAATAGTTACACTGACACTTCTCTTCATTAGTTACACTGACTACTCTCTTCATTAGTTACACTGTCCCCTCTCTTCATTAGTTACACTGACTCCTCTCTTCATTAGTTACACTGACTCTTCTCTTCATTAGTTACACCGACTCTTCTCTTCATTAGTTACACCGACTCTTCTCTTCCTTAGTTACACCGACTACTCTCTTCATTAGTTACACTGACTACTCTCTTCATTGGTTACACTGACTCTTCTCTTCATTAGTTACACTGGCCCCTCTCTTCATTAGTTACACTAGCTCCTCTCTTCATTAGTTACACTGGCTCCTCTCTTCATTAGTTACACTGGCTCCTCTCTTCATGAGGTTACACTAGCTCCTCTCTTCATGAGGTTACACTGGCTCCTCTCTTCATTAGTTACACTGACTCTTCTCTTCATTAGTTACACTGGCTCCTCTCTTCATTAGTTACACTGGCCCCTCTCTTCATGAGGTTACACTGGCTCCTCTCTTCATGAGGTTACACTGACTCCTCTCTTCATGAGGTTACACTGGCTCCTCTCTTCATGAGGTTACACTGACTCCTCTCTTCATTAGTTACACTGGCTCCTCTCTTCATGAGGTTACACTAGCTCCTCTCTTCATGAGGTTACACTGGCTCCTCTCTTCATTAGTTACACTGACTCTTCTCTTCATTAGTTACACTGGCTCCTCTCTTCATTAGTTACACTGGCCCCTCTCTTCATGAGGTTACACTGGCTCCTCTCTTCATGAGGTTACACTGACTCCTCTCTTCATGAGGTTACACTGGCTCCTCTCTTCATGAGGTTACACTGACTCCTCTCTTCATGAGGTTACACTGACTCCTCTCTTCATGAGGTTACACTGGCTCCTCTCTTCATTAGTTACACTGGCCCCTCTCTTCATTAGTTACACTGGCTCCTCTCTTCATTAGTTACACTGGCTCCTCTCTTCATTAGTTACACTGGCTCCTCTCTTCATTAGTTACACTGGCCCCTCTCTTTATGAGGTTACACTGGCTCCTCTCTTCATGAGGTTACACTGGCTCCTCTCTTCATTAGTTACACTGGCTCCTCTCTTCATTAGTTACACTGGCTCCTCTTTTCATTACTTACACTGACTCTTCTCTTCGTTAGTTACACTGGCTCCTCTCTTCATTAATAACACTGGCTCCTCTCTTCATTAGTTACACTGGCTCCTCTCTTTATGAGGTTACACTGACTCCTCTCTTCATTAGTTACACTGACTCTTCTCTTCATTAGTTACACCGGCTACTCTCTTCATGAGGTTACACTGACTCTTCTCTTCATTAGTTACACTGGCTCCTCTCTTCATGAGGTTACACTGACTCCTCTCTTCATTAGTTACACTGACTCCTCTCTTCATTAGTTACACTGACTCCTCTCTTCGTTAGTTACACTGACTCCTCTCCTCGTTAGTTACACTGACTACTCTCTTCGTTAGTTACACTGGCTCCTCTCTTCATTAGTTACACTGACTCCTCTCTTCATTAGTTACACTGGCTCCTCTCTTCATGAGTTTACACTGACTCCTCTCTTCATTAGTTACACTGACTCCTCTCTTCATTAGTTACACTGACTCCTCTCTTCGTTAGTTACACTGACTCCTCTCCTCGTTAGTTACACTGACTACTCTCTTCGTTAGTTACACTGGCTCCTCTCTTCATTAGTTACACTGACTCCTCTCTTCGTTAGTTAAACTGGCTCCTCTCTTCATGAGGTTACAATGACTCCTCTCTTCATTAGTAACACTGACTCCTCTCTTCATGAGGTTACAATGACTCCTCTCTTCATTAGTTACACTGACTCCTCTCTTCATTAGTTACACTGGCTCCTCTCTTCATTAGTTACACTGGCTCCTCTCTTCATTAGTTACACTGACTCCTCTCTTCATTAGTTACACTGACTCCTCTCTTCATTAGTTACACTGACTCCTCTCCATTAGTTACACTGACTCCTCTCTTCATGAGGTTACACTGACTCCTCTCTTCATTAGTTACATTGACTCCTCTCTTCATTAGTTACACTGACTTCTCTCAATTAGTTACACTGACTCCTCTCTTCATGAGGTTACACTGGCTCCTCTCTTCATGAGTTTACAATGACTCCTCTCTTCATTAGTTACACTGACTCCTCTCTTCATTAGTTACACTGACTCCTCTCTTCATTAGTTACACTGGCTCCTCTCTTCATTAGTTACACTGACTCTTCTCTTCATGAGGTTACTCTGGCTCCTCTCTTCATTAGTTACACTGACTCTTCTCTTCATTAATTACACTGGCTCCGTTCTTCATTAGTTACACTGGCTCCTCACTTCATTAGTTACATTGACTCCTCTCTTCATTAGTTACACTGACTTCTCTCTTCATGAGGTTACACTGACTCCTCTCTTCATTAGTTACATTGACTCCTCTCTTCATTAGTTACACTGAATTCTCTCAATTAGTTACACTGACTCCTCTCTTCATGAGGTTACACTGGCTCCTCTCTTCATGAGTTTACACTGACTCCTCTCTTCATTAGTTACACTGACTCCTCTCTTCATTAGTTACACTGACTCCTCTCTTCATTAGTTACACTGGCTCCTCTCTTCATTAGTTACACTGACTCTTCTCTTCATGAGGTTACACTGACTCCTCTCTTCATTAGTTTACACTGACTCCTCTCTTCATTAGTTACATTGACTCCTCTCTTCATTAGTTACACTGACTTCTCTCAATTAGTTACACTGACTCCTCTCTTCATGAGGTTACACTGGCTCCTCTCTTCATGAGTTTACACTGACTCCTCTCTTCATTAGTTACACTGACTCCTCTCTTCGTTAGTTACACTGACTCCTCTCCTCGTTAGTTACACTGACTACTCTCTAGTTACACTGGCTCCTCTCTTCATTAGTTACACTGACTCCTCTCTTCATTAGTTACACTGGCTCCTCTCTTCATGAGGTTACAATGACTCCTCTCTTCATTAGTTACACTGACTCCTCTCTTCATTAGTTACACTGGCTCCTCTCTTCATTAGTTACACTGACTCCTCTCTTCATTAGTTACACTGACTCCTCTCTTCATTAGTTACACTGGCTCCTCTCTTCATTAGTTACACTGACTCCTCTCTTCATTAGTTACACTGGCTCCTCTCTTCATGAGGTTACACTGGCTCCTCTCTTCATGAGTTTACACTGACTCCTCTCTTCATTAGTTACACTGACTCCTCTCTTCATTAGTTACACTGACTCCTCTCTTCATTAGTTACACTGGCTCCTCTCTTCATTAGTTACACTGACTCTTCTCTTCATGAGGTTACACTGGCTCCTCTCTTCATTAGTTACACTGACTCTTCTCTTCATTAATTACACTGGCTCCGTTCTTCATTAGTTACACTGACTCCTCACTTCATTAGTTACACTGACTCCTCTCCATTAGTTACACTGACTCCTCACTTCATTAGTTACACTGACTCCTCTCCATTAGTTATACTGACTCCTCTCTTCATTAGTTACACTGACTCCTCTCTTCATTAGTTACACTGAATCCTCTCTTCATTAGTTACACTGGCTCCTATCTTCATGAGGTTACACTGGCTCCTCTCTTCATGAGTTTACAATGACTCCTCTCTTCATTAGTTACACTGACTCCTCTCTTCATTAGTTACACTGACTCCTCTCTTCATTAGTTACACTGGCTCCTCTCTTCATTAGTTACACTGACTCCTCTCTTCATGAGGTTACACTGGCTCCTCTCTTCATTAGTTACACTGACTCTTCTCTTCATTAATTACACTGGCTCCTTTCTTCATTAGTTACACTGGCTCCTCACTTCATGAGGTTACACTGACTCCTCACTTCATTAGTTACACTGGCTCCTCTCTTCATTAGTTACACTGACTCCTCTCCATTAGTTACACTGACTCCTCTCTTCGTTAGTTACACTGACTCCTCTCTTCATTAGTTACACTGACTCCTCTCTTCGTTAGTTACACTGACTCCTCTCCATTAGTTACACTGACTCCTCTCTTCATTAGTTACACTGACTCCTCTCTTCATTAGTTACACTGACTCCTCACTTCATTAGTTACACTGACTCCTCTCCATTAGTTACACTGACTCCTCTCTTCATTAGTTACACTGACTCCTCTCTTCATTAGTTACACTGACTCCTCACTTCATTAGTTACACTGACTCCTCTCCATTAGTTACCTTGACTCCTCTCTTCATTAGTTACACTGACTCCTCTCTTCATTAGTTACACTGGCTCATCTCTTCATTAGTTACACTGACTGCTCTTTTCATTAGGTTACACTGACTCCTCTCTTCATTAGTTACACTGGCTCCTCCCTTCATTAGGTTACACTGACTCCTTTCTTCATCAGTTACACTGACTCCTCTCTTCATTAGGTTACACTGACTACTCTCTTCATTAGTTAGACTGGCTCCTCTCTTCATGAGGTTACACTGACTCCTCTCTTCATGAGGTTACACTGGCTCCTCTCTTCATTAGTTACACTGACTCCTCTCTTCATTAGTTACACTGACTCCTCTCTTCATTAGTTACACTGGCTCCTCTCTTCATTAGTTACACTGACTCCTCTCTTCATGAGGTTACACTGACTCCTCTCTTCATTAGTTACACTGGCTCCTCTCTTCATTAGTTACACTGACTACTCTCTTCATGAGGTTACACTGGCTCCTCTCTTCATTAGTTACACTGACTCCTCTCTTCATGAGGTTACACTGACTCCTCTCTTCATTAGTTACACTGACTCTTCTCTTCATTAATTACACTGGCTCCTCTCTTCATTAGTTACACTGGCTCCTCACTTCATGAGGTTACACTGACTCCTCTCTGCATTAGTTACACTGACTCCTCTCTTCATTAGTTACACTGACTCCTCTCCATTAGTTACACTGACTCCTCTCTTCATGAGGTTACACTGGCTCCTCTCTTCATGAGGTTACACTGACTCCTCTCTTCATTAGTTACACTGGCTCCTGTCTTCATTAGTTACTCTGGCTCCTCTCTTCATTAGGTTACACTGGCTCCTCTCTTCGTTAGTTACACTGACTCCTCTCTTTATTAGTTACACTGGCTCTTCTCTTCATTAGTTACACTGGCTCCTCTCTTCATTAGATACACCGACTCCTCTCTTCATTAGTTACACTGGCTACTCTCTTCATTAGTTACACCGACTCCTCTCTTCATTAGGTTACACCGACTCCTCTCTTCATTAGTTACACCGGCTCCTCTCTTCATTAGTTACACTGGCTCCTCTCTTCATTAGTTACACTGGCTCCTCTCTTCATTAGTTACACCGGCTCCTCTCTTCATTAGTTACACCGGCTCCTCTCTTCATTAGTTACACTGGCTCCTCTCTTCATTAGTTACACCGACTCCTCTTTTCATTAGTTACACCGACTCCTCTCTTCATTAGGTTACACCGACTCCTCTCTTCATTAGTTACACCGGCTCCTCTCTTCATTAGTTACACTGACTCTTCTCTTCATTAGTTACACTGATTCTTCTCTTCATTAGCTACACTGATTCTTCTCTTCATTAGTTACACAGGCTCCTCTCTTCATTAGTTACACTGGCTCCTCTCTTTATTAGTTACACCGACTCCTCTCTTCATTAGTTACACTGGCTCCGCCCCCTCATCCCTTCACTCACTGATACAGACCTATGTTCTACCAGATCCCTGCGCTCTGCAAATGAACAGTGTCTGGTGGTACCATCCCAAAAAGGAAAAAAAATCCCTCACACGTACTTTCTCTGGATCTGTCGGTGGAATTATCTACTGCTGCTACAAGATCAGCAGATTCTGTAGCCATCTTTAAAAAACGCTTGAAAACACATCTCTTCTGTCAATTCTACTTCCTTTCTATCGATTCCTTTTCCAAAAAAAAAAAAACACAGGTGAGAGCGACACAGGCGAGAGAGACACAGGTGAGAGCGACACAGGCGAGAGAGACACAGGTGAGAGCCACAAAGCCGAGAGAGACACAGGTGAGAGCGACACAGGTGAGAACAGTACCTGACAGTAGAAGTACATGGCTGGGATGTATATGAGCTTCAACAGGAGGAGGATTAGAACTCTTATGATCAGGTCTGAGTCGGAGGCTGTAACACAGCAACACCATCAGATGGAGACAGAGACATGAGGCCTGTTCAAACTAATGTAATAATCTGTCTACAGTCAATATAATAAAGAATTATTGTAAACATTGTTTAGATGTCAAGCAGAAGTGTGGTAGTAATGAGGTACATTTTACTTGAGTAACTTTGTGATGAAAAAAAGTACCAGTTTAATTTTTCTTAATAACTGCAGTGCGCTACAGGAAGTGCAGGGGGCAGTATGGACACAGGAAGTGCAGTCAGTCGAACTAAGAAGGGCTTTTATCTAAACTAAACAACTTCCCAATTGATCTATATTTTAGTTGATAACAGATTTTAATGTTTGCTCTGGATCTTGTCATGTGACTTTTAGAGACTCTTGTTTGTTCTAAAGTTACCTCCGAGAGTGAGATAGAGGGTCTGGCTCTGAGACGAGAAGTTGTGGGAGAAAACATGGAGGTGATAAACACAGGTGTAGCCTCCTCTGTGGGCGGAGCCAACGTCAGAGAACAGGAAGTGGGCGGAGTGATTGACAGCTGGCAGGATGTGGCTCTGAGCTGGGTCCACAGTGGGACAGATGAGCTGGAAGGATCCTCCTGGGAACTGAGGCTGGACAGAGCATGTGACGCTGAAGTCTGAGCCCAGCAGCACCCGGAGCCCCTGAGGCTGGGCCTCGGAGACCCCGTCAGCAGAGACAGACAGGGAGATGTTCGGAGGAGTCAGTAAATCTGTGAAGAGACAAGAACCAGGTCTAAACCAGGACTAAACCAGGTCTAAACCAGGTCTAAACCAAGTCTAAATCAGGACCAAACCAGGTCTAAACCAGGTCTAAACCAGGTGTAAACCAGGACTAAACCAAGTCTAAACCAGGGGCTAGGGTTTAGAGACACACCTGCAAAAAATGCCTCTCCTCTGGTCTCAGACGGTAAAATTTAGACAGAATTTGGATTGGACCCCCAGGTGACCTACAGGTTTCCTTCCTCTTATTTAGCAGGTCAGTAGGCCCGTGCACTATATCCTACATTAGGAGTTTCTTTCAAATACAGCCCTAATCCTCAGGGTTAGGGTTAGGGACTAAACCAGGACTAAACCAGGAACAGCACATTAACGGGGAATCCATGGATCAAGTCTTGGACAATTGTTGACTAAATGTGTGATTAATAACATGGTTTTATTTTAATGTTTTTTACTAACTCCTAATTTATTCATTGATTTGATCATTACTTTTAAGCACTTAACTAATAGCACTTTAATGCCCCCAAGACTCTACTATGGATGACCTGTTTTAGCCCCCCCAGGACTAAACCGGGTCTGAACCGGGTCTAGACCAGGTTAAACCAGGTCTGAACCGGGTCTAGACCGGATCTAAACCAGGACTGAACCGGGTCTAAACCAGAACTAAACCGGGTCTAAACCAGAGCTAAACCAAGACCAAACCGGGTCTAAACCAGGACTGAACCAGGACTGAACCAGGACTGAACCAGGACTAAACCAGGTCTAAACCAGGATTAAACCAGGACTAAACCAAGTCTAAAGCAGGTCTAAACCAAGTCTAAACCAGGACTAAACCGGGTCTAAACCAGGGGCTAGGGTTTAGAGACACACCTGCAAAAAATGCCTCTCCTCTGGTCTCAGACGGTAAAATTTAGACAGAATTTGGATTGGACCCCAGGTGACCTACAGGTTTCCTTCCTCTTATTTAGCAGGTCAGTAGGCCGTGCACTATATCCTACATTAGGAGTTTCTTTCAAATACAGCCCTAATCCTCAACAGAACGCCGCCAGTGCCACTGACCTGTCATTTTCTGGTCTTCCCCCTTTTTTTTTTTTTTTTTTATGTAGTCTCCATTACCTAGCTCCCACACAGCTGCTCTAATCATACACCACATAAGAGTTCCCCCTTACACAGGTTTACTCAATTACTCAACCATCCTTTCACCTTACATACATGTGACTACAGCCCCCTATTATTGGCTGTTTGAATCTTGAGGCGGGACATTAGCCCCAGCCCCAACATTCAAATAGTGCCTGGCAGTTGGAATTCTCCATTTCCCTCTGAGGAAGCAACAACTAGTTGCGAAACGTCAGGGATTTGTTTCTCTGTTGCACAGCCTTTCAGTCTATTGCTAAATTGAAATAATTTGGATATTAATTATCTTAAATTGGTCAAAGCTACCAAATTGTTGACAGTGGTTTTACCTGGACATGTTTTAAAGGATTCTTTTAAAGGAGTATTTTAGCCTTTTTGGCCTTTTTTAACTATTTTGGGAAACCTGAGCTTTTTAAAGGTTAAATCTGGAGATCTTGGACTCCTTACCACCAACATGGAGCTAGGTTAATATCCAGCCTTGACATTGAAGAGACCCCAACCAACCACCTCGTGTCTCAGGTTAAATCTGGAAACCTTGGACTCCAAACCACCAACACGGAGCTAGGTTAATATCCAGCCTTCACATTGAAGAGACCCCAACCAACCACCTCGTGTCTCAGGTAGGACCGCGTCACAATTTGTTTTTACCATTGATATTGTGCTGTGTAACTCAGCAACATGAGAGATCTCCAACTGCCAGGTAAGAACCCTACACACAGCACACAAACTCCACAACCTCAAGCACACTCAATACATACACAGCCCTACACCACCCACACACATACCACATACACCCCAGCGCTTACCCACCCCCCTGACCCAGAGACCCGACAGGCCAGTAAACAGTACTTTAAATTGATCCAAGCTATCCACCATAAATCCATCATCGACAAATCTATCACCACCCTGACCCCACCCTCAGGAATGTTACGCCAAATTAAAAGATTAACGGATTTTATCAAACCTTCCACCCCTTGTGAAGAGACACGCATCAAAGTACAGGACAATACTACACAGTGGATGAGTAACAATATGCATATCTTACGGGATCATTATGCCCACATAATCTCTACACTCAAACATACACCGTCAAATAAACTCGCACTACAAATAGCTATTGGCTGGGCGTACAAACGCTATGGACCACGCCTTACCACCGCCACCATTCATACAGTCCAGTACATCCTGAACCTCCACCTCTCTCAGACACCCAGCCACAAGACTACTAACCATCTTCCTGGGCTATCATTTTGGACCCCCGACCCCCCCAGTCCACACAATACCAGGTAACCTCCTGCAGTTATCACTTAACAACCCCCGTACACTTCAACAAAGTAGAACATCCCAGCAAACCACCATTGCAAACCATTTCCCAGGACAACCTGCTGCAAAAACATCTACAGCTAAGACTATCAACCCCCCGCTACGGCTCCTAACCAAAACTACAAAACAAAAGTTGAACCAACCTTCTGAGGCTTCAGAATCCATCCTACCTGGGCCCCACAGCAGAGGGAGGACACCACAGTGGCTAAAGGATAATAGCTCCATCCCGGGATGCAACTAAGTCCCTAAAAGGCTACCCAGCCCAGCTACGTTCACCCCCCTCCAACAGGAAACTAGTCCTTTAGCTCTAGCCACTTCATCCACCAACAATGCATTTACTCTCACGGACCTTCAGCTCTCCCCTGTGGTCCCTTCAGTTCAAACCAGGCTTTCATTTGCCAAAACATCACCCCAACAATCTCTTCACTGACAAATACTGGGAGGACCCTGGAAGTCCAGGCCCAAGTTCACCTCCCACAAAAAAACTTGCCTAAACAAGTTCCTGTTTCCTTTCTCTTAACACACACACCTCAAAGGTCAAATGTCTCGGTTAAAATAACTGATCTAATCTCTCCTCTTGCCTCACCCCCAGGTGGCACCAGCACCAAGGATATTAGGAGTACAGGCCCCACGAAAACAACTCACAATGCCGCAAATGTGGGGGGAATGATAGGTGGGTCCTTAAAGGTCACCAGGACCATGACTAAAACCCTAGCTGAACCCCCCTCACTCATTACAGAACCCACTGAGTCCTCCTCCTTGACTACTGTTGCCACCTCCTTGTCTTCATCCACCCTGGGCTGCCTTCCAGGCTCCTCCCAGACTAAAACACCCTTCACATCAACTCCTCCCCCCCTCAATTTATACAAACCTATTTACCACCTGGCCAGACCAAGTAGGAAGCTCCTGGATTGGTGCTTCAGGGGAAGAAGGCCTGTCCTTATCCTGGGGGACTCCAATATTAATCGAATTCCACCTCACCGTCACGGAAATATCCAGTTAGACAGTTACCCAGGGGCCAATATTTATCACTTTCATAAGATTATGGAAAAATCACAAATCAATACATCCACCAAAATCCTCATTCTGGCCATAGGCCTTAACAACAGGGAACAAGACCCCCAGCAAAAATCTGTCAAACAAATAAGTTCACTGTACAAACAAGCAAAGTTGACCTTCCCTAATGCAGACATATACTTTCCTAAAATCAAATTTTCCCTCAATCTCCCTCAAAAACAAAAGGAAAACCTTATTCTGCTTAATAAATACATTGACACCCATTTTCCCTTTCTAGTCGAAATCCCTCAAGACACCTTCATTACCCTTGCAGATAATATCCACTGGACACCTACCACCGCGAGCGCTATATTCAATAACTGGCTCCGTCAACTAAATTTAATCTAGATCACTACTCCAACCCGGTCTCACCCAAATACAACTCCCCATTTATTGCCCAGTCATCTTCTACCACTTCACCAACCACAGTGGACCTGGGGTGGAGCTCGGCCTCCAACATCTTAAATTTATCCACCCTCTTCATGCCAACTACCGCACAAGTTGGCTTGCTGGAGAGAGGCCTAACCTTCATACCACGTCCCACAAAACCTAACCAGGAGGAGCTTCAAAAGGACCTTCACTATTATCATCGTCGCCTTAAAATAGCCTCTTACTTTCACAATAAAACCTCGTCAAGTAGCCGGACCTTCACCCATGCATCTTTGTGGGAACCAGCTACTTCTCAAATAAACATATCCATCCAACGGAATATCAGCAGAAATCTCCGTACTCTTCGCACTTTCCGACCCACGCCAGATATTAAAGATAACCTCGCCCCTCAGGAACGTTTAGCCCTCCGTCAACTTATTCATAACCCCAACATCATCATCAAACCTGCAGACAAAGGTTCCAAAATAGTTATCCTGGACCGTCACCAATATCTTTTGGAAGCAAATCGTCAGCTCGATAATCCCCACCACTACCGTCCTTTGGCCAACAGCATACAATCTAACACCCAGACTCAACTCCGACGCATATTACAATCCCTTTATGACAAGAAAGTCATAACTAACAAACAACTACACTTTCTCTATGGTCCAGATCACCCCCGTGCTCGCATCTTTTATTTACTTCCTAAAATCCACAAAGATCCTCACACCTGGACTATTCCTTTTGAGGTTCCTCCTGGTCGCCCAATAGTCTCAGATTACAACAGTGCCACTTACAATATAGCTCAATACCTTAACTCCTTCCTTAATCCACTCTCAACAGGCACCCCAGCTACATTAAAGACACCTATCACTTCCTGGACATCATCAGGCCTATGGCTGTCCACAACCACACTTACCTTTTCACAATTGACATAGACTCCCTATACACTAACATCATAACCAACTTGGGCATCTCTGCCGTTCAAAAACTCTTCAGTAGGTATCCAGACCCTAATAGACCAGACTCAGAAATCATTCAGCTTCTTAAACTTTGTTTAGACAACAATGATTTTAGCTTCAATAATAAACATTATCTCCAGATATATGGAACAGCCATGGGCCAAAGGTTTGCCCCCGCCTACGCCAACATCTACATGAGCTAGTGGGAATGGGAGGCCCTCATAAAATGCCCCCTCCAACCCCTGTTTTTTCTCCGTTATCTGGATATAATAATAATAATAATCTTTATTTTTATATAGCGCTTTTCCACCTACTGTAGTAGGCACTCAAAGCGCTTTACATACATTAAACTATTACCAGTGTTACAGAACTTCACTGGAGGCAATGTAGGTTAAGTGTCTTGCCCAAGGACACAACGACAGTATGCGGGGGAGAGCGGGATGTTATGATGTTTTGGGATGTTTCGAGCGGGATTCGATCCGCCCACCCGCCGGTCGAAGGACGGCCGCTCTACCCACTGTGCTATACTGCCGATGGATGACATCATTGGAGCATGGCCACACCCTCTGCACACCTTCCAACAATTTATAGACATCTTGAATAATCACCACCCATCCATCAAACTCAAATATACCATAGATTCACAGCAGGTTAATTTTCTTGACACAACAGTTTTTTTTCAGTCCCCTAAAAGATACCAGAAAACAGATTAAAACCAAGGTCTACTTCAAAACGACAGATACACACGCCCTTCTTCATAAATCGAGCTATCATCCCAAACACACCTTCTCTGGAATAATAAAATCACAGCTCATCAGATTTCATCGCATCTGTTCCAATACAACAGACTTCAACCAGGCTACTTCAACTCTGTTGAACTGTTCTCTGCTCTACGTAAGCGTGGCTATTCAAAAAGACTTCTACGTCACCTAAAATACCAAACCATGGCCTCCTTGACTCCCACTCGCTCCGAAAGAGACCGACTTCCACCCCTAGTCCAAGAAGAATTGTTGTCTACAGTCACTGCCACCCCTATCTCCCAATCCTCCCTTTTCCTCTACCCTAACCAGGGTTTGAACCCTTCCCCTCCAGTCCCTGTAGACACGCATATACAGAACTCGCGTATTCTTCCGTTGATCACCACATTCTCCCACACAATCTTAAACCTACATAAAACAATTAAACAGTCATTCACACACTTACAACAAGACCACCAGCCATTGTGTCAATACCGTATTGTCTCTGCCTTCAGAAACAAACCTCCTGGATTATCTGGTCAAATCATGTTACAAAGAACACAAGCACATTCCCAACCCCTCAATCAGTTTTACAAACAGCACAAATTCATTCAAAACTCTCACAGCAATAGTCTGCCAGTCCCCTGCACACTTTCACTACAAACATCCAACACAGTCTATGTCATCACCTGCACCTTCTGCAATAAGCACTACATTGGAGAAACCAAACATACAATTCAAACCCGGCTAAAACAACATCTGTACAATATTAGGGAAGGTCGACTGAACACGTCCCTAGTCACACATTTTCTCACCCATCCTACAACTCACTTGATCATTACCGAGTTGAGCACAACAACCACTGGACCATAGGCCAAGAGAGCAGAAAGAATCTTGATACAAAACCTTGCTATACTAGCCCCTAGAGGTCTTAATGATAAGTAACCAATAATAATAATAATTTTTTTTCCCCTAATAATTTCTCCTTGTTCCTAACCTTCCCTAACCTTAACCATTACCCATCCATAACTTTTGCCCATAGAACCCCTTCTTCACCAGGTCCACTCCTGTCTCTGATTGGAGTAGAACAGGAATCACTCTCCAGCATTGCCCACCTTCCACTGACACTTCCTCTGAGACACCTCCCTCATTAAAGTTATTGTGTATATTGTTAATAAGTTGTACCTTAATGTGTGTGTTTTTTAGAATTAAAATTGTGTAATGTTGTTTAATTATCATTTTAGTGTCTAATTATTGCATGGAGCACTTTTTTGTTGGCACTTACTACTAAAGCTAAACGCACTTACCTGGGGCATGTCTTAGTGCTGTCAGTGGGACCTGGCTCTATGGAGAAGAGATCCACTAATTCTACTTAATTGTAAAACAACTTGCACACGGACACAGGCCTACACCCAGACACAGGCCTACAGGACAGGACCAGGACTGGACCAGGACTGGACCAGGTTATAGACCAGGACTACACCGGGACTGGACCAGGTTATAGACCAGGACTACACCGGGACTGGACCGGGTCTGGGCCGGGTCTGGGCCGGGTCTAAACCAGGACTAAACCAGGACTAAACCAGGAACAGCACATTAACGGGGAATCCATGGATCAAATCTTGGACAATTGTTGACTAAATGTGTGATTAATAACATGGTTTTATTTTAATGTTTTTTACTAACTCCTAATTTATTCATTGATTTGATCATTACTTTTAAGCACTTAACTAATAGCACTTTAATGCCCCCAAGATTCTACTATGGATGACCTGTTTTAGCCCCACCAGGACTAAACCGGGACTAAACCGGGACTAAACCGGGACTAAACCGGGACTAAACCGGGACTGAACCGGGTCTGAACCAGGTCTGAACCAGGTCTGAACCAGGTCTGAACCAGGTCTAAACCAGGTCTAAACCAGGTCTAAACCAGGTCTAAACCAGGTCTAAACCAGGTCTAAACCAGGTCTAAACCAGGTCTAAACCAGGTCTAAACCAGGTCTAAACCACTATAATGTTTCCTAAATAAAGGATAAAAAATAAAAAGCACAAATCTGAATTCCTCTCAAACAGCTCTTTTACCTGAACACACCACTTCCAGACCAGATGTGTCACTGGAGTTTGTTGCCTCTACACAGTCTCTCGGAGCAGAAGCCTGCTTTACACAGGGACCTGAAACCATCCAAACAGGTCTCTCTGTAAAATGATCTCTTCTTTCTCCAGAAACAGCTGAACCACAGTCCAGGTCTTGACACACAGCAGCTGTAGTCTCCAGGCCCAAGAATCTAAACCGGTCAGACACTGGTCTCCACTGTCCTCTGTGTCTCAGCTCCACAGTCCCAGCACAGCGACTTGACTGTCCCACCAACCGGACTGGCTCTGAACAGAGACAAGAAGAAGTTATTGGAAGAAGCACACAGTGGAATGAAAGCCCCGCCCCATTTTACCTGAGCAGGTGAGGTCCACAGCTTTTCCAGATGAGCAGGTGTTCCCTGAGCTGGACCTGGTACAGTCCATCAGAGCAGACTCATGGCCCTCACACTGGAACGTCTGCCCCAGAGGAGCCTTCCCCTCTCCATAGAGCGCCCCCTGGAGGACAGAAGGAGCCCCACAGCCCAGCTCCCTGCAGACCACCTCTGCATCCTGCAGGTCAAAGTCCTCTTCACAGACTGAGGTCCAGGACTGGTCCCAGTGGACCTCCAGTGATCCTGAACACAGCCTGGGCCCATGGAGCCTCACAGAGTCTGTGGACACAGAGAGAGACTGAATAAAGACAGACACAGAGTCTGTGGACACAGAGAGAGACTGAATAAAGGCAGACACAAAGTCTGTGGACACAGAGAGAGACTGAATAAAGGCAGACACAAAGTCTGTGGACACAGAGAGAGACTGAATAAAGACAGACACAAAGTCTGTGGACACAGAGAGAGGCTGAATAAAGACAGACAGAGAGAGAGGCTGAATAAAGACAGACAGAGAGAGAGGCTGAATAAAGACAGACAGAGAGAGAGGCTGAATAAAGACAGACAGAGAGAGAGGCTGAATAAAGACAGACAGAGAGAGAGGCTGAATAAAGACAGACAGAGAGAGAGGCTGAATAAAGACAGACAGAGAGAGAGGCTGAATAAAGACAGACAGAGAGAGAGGCTGAATAAAGACAGACAGAGAGAGAGGCTGAATAAAGACAGACAGAGAGAGAGAGGCTGAATAAAGACAGACAGAGAGAGAGAGGCTGAATAAAGACAGACAGAGAGAGAGAGGCTGAATAAAGACAGACAGAGAGAGAGAGGCTGAATAAAGACAGACAGAGAGAGAGAGGCTGAATAAAGACAGACACAGAGAGAGAGGCTGAATAAAGACAGACACAGAGAGAGAGGCTGAATAAAGACAGACACAGAGAGAGAGGCTGAATAAAGACAGACACAGAGAGAGAGGCTGAATAAAGACAGACACAGAGTCTGTGGACTTATTTTATTTGGTCCCTGTTGGGTGAGATTACTTGTGAAACCAACCTAAGACAGACCACAGTCAGATATGCTCTAAATGTCTGTTGGGGATCCTATAGTTATAATTACTGTTTGCTCACAGTCCTGTTCAGGTCATGTCCTTCATTCTAATCCAAACATCGACAAAGATGTAGATATAACTTGCCAAGGACTACATTCTGGACCTGGGATCATGTCATGGGAGGTATGGACGATAATCCTCCTACCACTGTATGTACAGCATGATATAAAATCTCATGTATTATTTACCTTTGCAAGAAAACCTTATCCTGTTCCATTGTTACATGTGTGTGTTCTGTTTTATTTCTGCAAGAATTAAACCTGAACATTCATTCTAAATTGTACTTTGTCTCCATCGTCTCTCATTAATCTGAAATAAATATAAATTTTAACATTTGGTGTCGTGACCCAGATCCCAAAACCCACTGTCTCTCTGTCAGAGAGTGGACCTGACGTGCACGGGGAAATGAACAAAGAAAGCATTTTCTATAAGTCCCAAAGTTGCGCTGTTAAAAGGACCCCTGGCTTTCTATTAAGGTAAAACATCTGTTAAATAATTTTATCAGATTGACTCTGGGAGGAAAAGTTTAGTTAAGACCTGCTTAAAGGTTAGTTTGGTTATGCACTATCTATGTATTTCCATGTAACTTTATAAAAACAGGGCTATAGCAGTGAGACTAAACTATAAGATTATAAAACCGTCCGACAGGGGACAAAGAGAAAATATTTTAATCTGGTGAGTGAAAACATATATATTATTTAAAACAATCTTGGAGGGAACCTCATTGACTGTTTTTATTTGAAAAACCTGGAGTTAATGAGAAATAAATAAATTAAACATTAAACATCCAGAGGGAGGGGTCTGGCCCAAAACAAAGAAAATGTAAAGTAAGAGGAAATGTAAAAGATTATATTGTTTTATTTTAATTGGTGTTAAATAATTAGTTAATTATAATTTATTTGAAAGAAATAAAACAATATCTGGAGAATATTTCTTTTTATAATTAGATGATTTAGATGATGACCAGGCTCATCTGCAATTGCACAGCATTTGTGATACATTCCAATCTAGTTTCAGGACCAGGCATAACACTGAATCTGCGTTACTGAGGGTGCATAATGACATTCTTGAAGCACTGGACAGAAAAATCTTTATGGTTCTGGTTTTACTGGACCTTACCGCTGCATTTGACACAGTGGATCATGCTATTCTCATCTCTCGTCTTCAACATGTTGCTGGTCTGCAGAAAGCGGTGCTGAATTGGTTCTCCTCTTACCTCACTAATAGATCTTTTTCAGTAATGCTCAATGACTTTTCCTCCTCAGTTGCCCCTGTCATCTGGAGTGCCACAGGGTTCCATTCTCGGTCCTATTTTATTTTCACTCTACATGCTACCACTTGGTCAACTCATCTCCAGACACAATGTTCTTTTTCATTTCTATGCCGACGACCTCCAGATCTACCTTCCTGTGATTCTGAGTAATCGTTCTGCACTGGATCCTCTCCATAATTGTCTTCAGGACATCAAACAGTGGCTTTCCCAGAATTTCCTTCATTTGAACGAGGAAAAGACTGAGTACATCCTATTCAGCCCGGATTCATTCAACAGTGTTTTTTAGCTTTGGCCCCATGACACCTCAGTTTGCGCCGTCTGTGCGTAACCTGGGTGTTATTTTGGACAAAAACTTGAAGTTTGATAAACAGATTGGTGCAGTAGTGAAGGCAAGTTTTTACCAGTTAAGACTTCTTAGTAAGGTTAAATATTTTTTGTCCAGAGCCGACCTTGAAAAAGCAATTCATGCCTTCATCAGTTCGAGGATCGACTACTGTAATGCCCTCTACACTGGACTCAATACATCAGTCATCAGTCGCCTTCAACTGGTGCAAAACGCAGCCGCACTTCTTCTCTCTAATACATCTAAACGGTCACACATCACCCCTGTCATCCGCTCGCTTCACTGGCTCCCAGTGCAGTTTAGGGTGGAGTATAAAGTCCTGCTGTTTGTTTTCAAGGCCATCCATGGTTTGGCCCCAGTATACCTCACTGACTTAGTAAAAATCTATCAGCCAGAACACTCCTCTGATCACATTTCTCTGGTGACTCCTACATTCAGGTATAAAAAGTTTGGAGGCCGGTCATTTAGTGTTCAAGGACCAAAGTTGTGGAATGCACTCCTGTGCACCTCGAAACATCACAGTGCTGAGTGTTTTTAAAGCACAACTAAAACCTATCATTTTTTTTTTAAATCAAGAATTTTAACACGTAGCGTTGGACTTGATTGTGATTCCATTTCTTTACTTTTCTTTATGTTGTCATTTGATGTTTTCTTGGAAAGCGCCTTGTGCACCTTTTGGCTGTTGTAAGGCGCTATATAAATAAAATTTGATTGATTGATTGATTTAAAAAGACAAAATGGAAGACATTGTTTATTTATAAAACTTCAAAAAGCTTGTGACAATAGATCCTGCAAAACTTTTTCTGCTCTATATAAATGATTTATGTTTGTATTAATGAAGTTAAAACGGATCATATTTGTGGATGACAGACTAAACAGTTCCAGGTGTAATCCATCGTCTCTCATTGATCTGAACTAAAATGGTTTTGTTTAAAGAAATGAAGGCAGTAAAAGCTGCTGTTCCGTGTTCCTGCACATGTTCCTCTGTTGTGTCAGGCCTCACTGGAGCTGAGACAAAGGACAGAGGAAAGCTGAGGTTTAGTGTGAGCGGTGTCCTGTTCACGTCTCTGTTGAGGACACGTTTGTGTCAAAAACACAAACACTTCTTGTATTGATTGATCGGCAGCAGCAAGGTGTGTTCAAAGTCTGTATTATTGTAATAATGATCGTTCTCTAAATTCAATAAACAATATGTTATTACTGTCATAATGTCTCTCGTATGAGACTCGGACACATAAACCAAGGGCAGCAGTGGCTCAGTGCAACATTTCTTTATTATAAATCTGAGCAGAAAGAATGTGTGTCTGTTCATAAACACTGTATAAAACGTGCTCTGTTGGTTCGGCTGGTCCTGCTGTGGCCCGTTCTCTATTACAACCAGACAAAGCCCTGGCAGATGAGTTCAACCATCTGGAGAACTTTCTCGTCCTCCTCCTGCGACAGCAGCTGAGCCCCCCTCAGTCTGTCCTCCTCACTGACAGCTCCAGCTGCTGCTCTCCTCCTTCTTCAGTCACTGTCAGAGCTCTCCTCCACAGGAGCCTGAAACTGTCCTGAGCTGGAGTCCTGAGAAGAGAACAATACAAATAACTCTATATCTGTCAGATCCACTCCGTCTCCCTCAGGGATCCGCTCCACTTTCCTTCTCCTTCCTTCATCTCATCACTGCCACCTGTTCCAAGC
Organism: Neodontobutis hainanensis; assembly: GCA_024349245.1. Lineage (NCBI taxonomy): Eukaryota > Metazoa > Chordata > Actinopteri > Gobiiformes > Odontobutidae > Neodontobutis > Neodontobutis hainanensis. Next base: position 23,144 of record JALDNG010008212.1, read on the forward strand.
ACCTGCAATCTATTACCATCAGTGAGGTATTTAAACCGCTCCTTTCCACCTCTTCCCTGCCAGATCGTTCAGCAGACTTTGTGTGAATGTTTCCAGCCCTTGCTCCAGCCCTTGCTCCAGCCCTTGCTCCAGCCCTTGCTCCAGCCCTTGCTCCAGCCTCAGCTCCAGCCCTCGCTCCAGCCCTCGCTCCAGCCCTCGCTCCAGCCCTCCTCCAGTCCTCAGGTTTGGACTCCAGCTTGTAGCCCAGTTCCTCGGCTTGTCTCCAGTCACCGGCTCGGCTCCAGGCTTTGGCGCAGCTCACGGCTCACTCCAACGCTCAGCCCAGCGTCGGCTTGGTCTCCAATCACTGGCTTGGCTCCAGGCTTCGGTGCAGCTCTCACGGCTCGCTCCAACTCTCAGCCCAGCTTTCCGGCTTGGTCTTCCGTCACCGGTTTGGCACCAGGTCTCGGTTTAGCTCGCGGTTCAACTCCAACTCTCGGTCCAGCTCCTCGGCTTGGTTCCAGTTCACGACTTCACTTCAGCCATCAGCGCAGTTCCTCCGCACGGACTACAGTCTCAGATCTCCTATCCAGCTTCCTGTCACTATCTGTACTTAAATAAAGAATCACTTACCTTCACTGTCTTGTGCGCATTTGAGTCCTCAGTCCCACATTACAGAACGATCTGGCCAAGATGGACTCAGCCAAAGCAGAGAAAGTAATTAATCGATTCACCATTATTGAAGAAACTCTTCAAAATCATGCAGCCCAAATGAACACTATTTCCGCCGGGTTCCAGCGGATTGTGTCTCAACAGGAAGACGCCTTCCAGGCCATGAGAGGAGGAGAGGCAGGTGGTTGTAATCCTTTTTTGGTAAACTGCTCAATCCTGTTTGCTCTGCAATCCCACACATTCGCCACAGAGAGAGCCAAGGTGGCCTTTGTCATTAATCACCTGACGGGCGCACGTCTCTGGGGATAGAGATACCCGGCCATCTCTAGTTTCCAGTCCTTATCAACTGAACTCTGTAAGGTGTTTGACGCGGAGGATCAGGAGGGCGCGGCGGCTAGGGGCCTTTTTCAACTAAAACAGGGATCGCGTTCAGTGGCGGATTATTCCATTGAATTTCGGACGCTTGCTCGGCAGAGTGGATTTAACGCTCCTGCACAACACCAGGCTTTCCTTCTCGGGTTGGCTGAGCACATGAAAGATGAGCTTGCCACTCGGGAGCTTCCAGTAGACCTGGATGATTTGATCCGTATGTCAATCCGAGTTGATCAGCAGTTCGAGCCCGTCCGGAAGGAGCGGGCTACCCGAGTCCTCGTTGCCTTCCTCTAGATGCCCAGCTACCACAGTTCTCTGTATCCACAACAGATTCCAGTGCCACCACAGATTCCAGTGAACCCATGCAAATTGGTCGCTCTCATCTCACTCCTGAGGAGAAGCTACGGAGGCGAAGGAGTCACCTTTGTATGTATTGTGGGGTTCGGGACATGTGGCATTGGTCTGCCCGTTAAAAGGACAGGCTCAGCAGTAGATGGAGGAATACTGTTGAGTCTTACAGAGGAGTCTCCTCCATCAATCGTCCACTTGTCCATGTCCAGCTGCTGCTTCCTGGGGGCCACAAACATTAACTACATTCATTGACTCTGGGGCAGACGGCAGTTTTATGGGCGAGACTTTGGCTCTTCAGTTGGGGTTGTCACGAGTTCCCCTACCCAAACCAGTTCCTGCACGTGCTCTGGATGGACACCTCCTGGGCACCGTGACCCACCGGACCAGTCCCGTGGTCCTACTGATCTCTGGGAACCATCAGGAGACCCTTGAATTTTTCCTAATTCATTCTTCAGAGATTCCATTGATATTGGGTTATCCCTGGTTGCGACGCCATAATCCTCACATTGATTGGGACACTGGGGCAATACTGGGGTGGAGTCGTTCTTGTCACTCTGTTTGTCTTCAGTCAGCGGGAGTACCCAACCCGCTACCTGGTACACCTGTATCCTCTCTGCCGGCCAACGTTCCCAGGGAGTACCAGGATTATAAGGAGGTCTTTAATAAGGCCAAAGCCACAGCCTTACATCCGCATCGGCCATATGACTGTGCTATTGACTTGCTTCCTGGCACCTCACCTCCTAGAGGCCGATTATATTCCTTATCCGCTCCTGAAAGAGAGGCCATGGACCTTTACATTAAAGATGCGTTGGCAGCTGGAATAATCAGGCCGTCTTCATCACCAGCGGGGGCAGGGTTTTTCTTTGTGGGGAAGAAAGACAAGACTCTCCGACCTTGCATTGATTACCGTGGACTTAACAAGATCACCGTAAAGAACAGGTATCCGCTTCCTCTGTTGACCTCCGCTTTTGAACTCCTGGAGGGGGCAACAGTGTTTTCCAAATTGGATCTTCGCAACGCATACCCCCTGGTTCGCATCCGAGAGGGGGACGAATGGAAAACAGCATTTAACACCTCGTCAGGCCATTATGAATATCTGGTGATGCCTTTTGGACTGACTAATGCTCCCGCCGTTTTCCAGAACCTGGTTAATGATGTGTTACGGGACATGCTCGACCGGTTTCGTGTTTGTCTACCTGGATGATATCCTCATCTTTTCCAAGAATCACAAGGAACACGTACATCATGTCCAGTCAGTTCTTCAACGCCTGCTGGAGAATTCGCTTTTTGTCAAGGCTGAGAAATGCGAGTTTCACGTACCCAGTGTCTCTTTCCTGGGTTACATTGTTGCCCAGGGAAAAATTCAGATGGACCCTTCCAAGGTGTCGGCAGTATTGGATTGGCCATCTCCGTGCAGTCGAAAGCAACTGCAGCACTTTCTGGGATTTGCCAACTTCTATAGACGTTTCATCCGTGGCTATAGTACCTTGGTGGCTCCTCTAACAGCACTTACCTCATCTAATGTTCCGTTCATCTGGTCCAGTGAAGCCGTGTCAGCATTCCGTGACTTGAAGCTTTGTTTTTCTTCAGCTCCAGTGCTTATCATCCCAAACTCTGATTGTCAGTTTGTCGTAGAGGTGGATGCTTCTGACATGGGAATAGGCGCAGTTCTGTCCCAACGTTCTCCTTCAGACCAGAAATTACACCCGTGTGCCTATTTTTCTCGTCGCCTGTCTCCCGCTGAACAAAACTATGACGTAGGTAATAGGGAGTTGCTGGCGGTTAAGCTAGCCTTGGAGGAGTGGCGGCACTGGCTGGAGGGAGCCGAACAACCTTTTCTTGTGTGGACTGACCACAAGAATTTGGAGTATATCCGGTCAGCCAAACGCTTGACATCGCGTCAAGCCCGTTGGTCGTTGTTCTTTACTCGATTTATTTTGTTTTGTCATTCCGACCAGGGTCCCGGAATCAGAAACCTGACGCACTTTCTCGGCAATTCCAGAAGGAGGAGACATCTTCTGAGGTGACCTCCATCTTATCTCCATCCCAGCTGGTAGCAGCCGTCACCTGGCCCAGAAGAAGCGCGTCAAAGCAGCCTTGAACACCATCACGGTTCCCAGTTCCTGTCCAGAGGGGAGACTATTTGTTCCTGTGGGGTTGCGGTCAGAGGTTCTTCAGTGGGTTCACTCGTCTCTACTCGCTTGCCATCCCGGGATTCGGCGGACACTCTATTTTCTCCAACGGCGGTTCTGGTGGCCTAAGGAGGAAGAGGATGTTCGGGCATTTGTCACGGCATGTCCGGTCTGTAGCCAGCAGAAGCCATCTCATCATGCTCCATCTGGGCTTCTTATGCCACTTCCGGTTCCCAGAAGACCTTGGTCTCACATGTCTCTGGATTTTGTTACCAGTCTACCAGAGTCAAATGGCAACACGGTGATCCTTTCCATCATTGACCGTTTTTCGAAGATGGCTCACCTCATAGCCCTGCCTAAGTTGCCTTCAGCAAGGGAAACAGCAGAGCTTGTTCTCCAGAATGTCTTCGGATCCATGGACTACCAATGGACATTGTGTCGGACCGGGGACCCCAGTTTACGTCCACAGTTTGGCGGAGTTTTGTTCTCTTTAGGGGCTACTGTCAGCTTGTCCTCTGGATTTCACCCGCAGTCCAATGGCCAGACGGAACGGTTGAACCAGGAGATAGAGTCGGCCTTGAGATGTGTGGCTGGACAAACCCCATCCTCCTGGTCCTCTCAGCTGTTGTGGGTGGAGTATGCTCACAACTCCTTGACGAGTTCGGCTACTGGAATGTCCCCTTTTACAGTGCGTCACGGGTTCCAACCACCACTATTCCCTGCCCAGGAAAGGGAAGCTAATGTTCCATCCGTCCAAGCCCTCATCCGCCGTTGCAGAGGGACATGGAACAGGGCTCGTGCGGCACTCCTACGAGCTTCCACCCAGTATTCGGCAGCAGCCAATCGCCATCGCAAGCAGAGTCCCCAGTACAAGGTGGGGGATCGGGTCTGGCTATCCACCAGAGACATTCCTCTCAGAGTGGAGTCGAAGAAATTGGCTCCACGATTCATTGGTCCCTTCACTAGAGTGAAGATCATCAACCCAGTGGCGGTAAGGTTGAAGCTTCCCCGGTCTATGCGAATTCACCCAACATTTCATGTTTCCAGGATCAAGCCCTTTCAGGAGTGTCCTCTGGTTCCCGCCACCAGGCCCCCGCCTCCCACCCAGCTTGTCGGAGGTGCTCCAGCATATTCGGTGCGACGGCTCCTTGGATCTAGACGCCGTGGTCGAGGCGTTCAGTACCTGGTGGACTGGGAGGGGTATGGTCCAGAAGAACGTTCTTGGGTTCCTGCCCGCCATATTCTGGATCCACAGTTAATTAGGGACTTCCATGCCTCACACCCCGGACAGTCAGTTGGAACGTCCGGTGCCATTCCTTGAGGGGGGGTTCTGTCAGATCCACTCCGTCTCCCTCAGGGTTCCGCTCCACTTTCCTTCTCCTTCCTTCATCTCATCACTGCCACCTGTCCCAAGCACCTGCAATCTATTACCATCAGTGAGGTATTTAAACCGCTCCTTTCCACCTCTTCCCTGCCAGATCGTTCAGCAGACTTTGTGTGAATGTTTCCAGCCCTCGCTCCAGCCCTCGCTCCAGCCCTTGCTCCAGCCCTTGCTCCAGCCCTTGCTCCAGCCCTTGCTCCAGCCCTCGCTCCAGCCCTCGCTCCAGCCCTCCCTCCAGTCCTCAGGTTTGGACTCCAGCTTGCAGCCCAGTTCCTCGGCTTGTCTCCAGTCACCGGCTCGGCTCCAGGCTTTGGCGCAGCTCTACGGCTCACTCCAACGCCCAGCCCAGCGTCTCGGCTTGGTCTCCAATCACCGGCTCGGCTCTAGGCTTCGGTGCAGCTCTACGGCTCGCTCCAACTCTCAGCCCAGCTTTCCGGCTTGGTCTTCCGTCACCGGCTCGGCACCAGGTCTCGGTTTAGCTCCGCGGTTCAACTCCAACTCTCGGTCCAGCTCCTCGGCTTGGTTCCAGTTCACGACTTCACTTCAGCCATCAGCGCAGTTCCTCCGCACGGACTACAGTCTCAGATCTCCTATTCAGCTTCCTGTCACTATCTGTACTTTAATAAAGAATCACTTACCTTCACTGTCTTGTGCGCATTTGAGTCCTCAGTCCCACATTACAATATCTGTGTTGTGTTGTGTTAAACTTCATGTTGGAGGTTTTCTGAATGACTCCAACAGTGAAATAAACAATGATAAACTGAAAGGATACAGCGAGGTCACATTTATGTTGTCTCAACCTAATGCAGCTCCAGTTTAGTTTAGTTCTGCTCAGATTCTTTTGTCTCCAGTGAATAAGAGCTCAGTGAGTGAGTTTTACTGTGGAGCTTGTCCCTGATGTGTTCCACAAGGTTTAGGAGCAGTGCAGCTGTTTAGAGTGGACCATATAAAAATGAAATGCTCCAACATTTGTGCAAAGACTGGTTCAAATAAGAGTAATAGTAACAGATGTACAGTATCCTGTCTGATATAAGTTCAGTGACTGTAGCCGTTATCCTGCTGAGACTCCTGTGAACACTGCAGGGCTCGCTGAAAGCTGCTGCACTTATTGAAGTAGCTGCTGTTAGTTCTTTTGACAGATGTTACAGCCGCTACGTGAACAGAGGCTTTGGATTTTCCAGTGAGACGAGGCTGGGTCAGAAGTTTCATTTCCTGGTTCCTGCACTCACAAAGCTGTCTAACTAGACTGTATGTTACAAACAGCTTCAATAACTCAGCTCACTTTCTTCTGACACTTATTTCTCCAACTTTAACGTTTAACGGACCTCCATAAGAGAAATGTGTCTTTTTACATTCTCCATGAAATAAGTAGAAATTGAAACTGAACCAATGTTGAGTGAACTTTGAACTTTCAATAGTTTTATTTTTACAATACGACTAAAGTGTCCATTTTGTGTTTCCTTGTGTTTTTGACTGTTGTGTCTAATGTTAATGAAGCATTGAAATGCTAATGTCTATGGCATTTCTCATTGAGCCTAAAGCTAATGAGCCAGATTCAAGTGCTTTTGATTCTGAAATATGTAAATGTTGCTCTGTTTTGAACTGAATGATTGTAAATTAAATATTCATCTTTAAAGATAATTAATGATTGGTTTACTGGTAAACCTAGAACTAGATGTTTTGACTCATTCACACATTCTGACGGTTTTCAGGTCAGGTTTTTGGGACTGGAGCCCACGCGAGCTGAAGGACAAACTTTATTTAATGTATTTTTTGTGAGTGACCCTAAAACAAACGTTTGTAAAATATAGATAATTAGTTTTTTCACGTCTAATGAGCTTTAAAGAACTTTGAACTGGACAGTTACACCACATCTACATTTTTAATTTGAACTTTTCCCTAAAATAATTGAATATATTCTGATTTAAACTGGTTTTCTGTTTCATTTTCATGTTTCACAGCCACAAGCTCCATTAAGAACCTTATTGTCTGAATACAGTGGATGCAATAGTCCTCAACTGTAATAAGTTAAATAAAACCCAGGTGTTACACAATCGATAATATCTCATGCAGCGTTAGCTCAAAGGCTGTATTGTGTTGAACAACGCTTTCTAAAACATGCCATTGTCAAACACTAGTTGCTCTCTTATGTTGTGTCCAAAACTGACCTCTCAGTCTTTGGCACAATCTGATGGAATAAGTCTTGAACGCACCAAATTTCAATGCCATAGAGTCTTTATTGTTCACAACCAACACAATAAACGACCCGAGTAGACACACCTTCTCTACTAATGATTACACATTAGACCCAAGCTTTTATACAGTTTTCACATGACAGTTTATTTATGTCTATTTCGTTAGGGCTTTGAGGACCCCTCCTCATCGGCATCTTCTTCCTTTGAACCCTGGTTTCTCCAGACAAAGACTCTTTGTCCTGTCCAGTAAATTTTCCCTGTGTGTGTTTGCACAACCACCTTATCCTGATTTAAACCATACATTTTTGACATCATGTTTTCTCTTTTACTTTCCCATGATCTTAGCTGTATTATCATAACATGTTCTCATCCATGCATAAGTATAAATCCTAAGATAAGTAACATAAACCTCTCAAAGTGAATAATAACATAGACACACAAAAACATACCCTTCACATAGAAATATTACACCACACATCCCCTCTCCGAGGCCATAAAAGGTCTTGTTTTTGCTAAACATTACAACTGGTTCATAATACATGTGCATTAGATTATCACATAGATCCAAATTATACTTATTTAGCTCAATCAATTCCCATCAGATCTCCCTTCTTTACACCATAACAACATATGGTCAACTTGTCGTACCTTCACTTAACAGTTACTGCATGCAATACATGAATATATAAAATTACTCATACTAAAATATAATACTTATATGAGTACAAATTGTAATATAGAATACAGTTCATTTCAGTTCCCCTATATTAAACTGATATGTCTTCACTTTCAGTTGTTACTGGCCCCCCTTATGTTTAAATCCAAAAGGCACACATGAATTTGCCAGATTTCTCCATACAAAGCATTCATAACCCCCAAAACCTCATTTTGAATGCTCACTGCAGTATGGCGTAATTCTCTAAGTGTCCACACACTCCTACGAATCTCTCTTTGTCTTCTTATCATCCGACGTTCACGGCTCTCAAAAAGTAACCGTCTTCTTTCTCTTTGCCGTGACACAGCTGGCACCTCCATGCTCACTTCATCCCTTTGCTCAGGCACAATGTCCATAGCAATAGTGTCATTTATTCCTTGCGCGTCCTCCAAACCGGAACTAGCTTGTGACCGCATTTGCTCTCTGTATCCAGCTAGTACCTGTTCAATTTTATTCATAATTTGCTCATCCGTAAACCCCGTCTGCGTTCCTTCAGCTACTGGTGCTGGTTCCATAGGCTCCTCATCCTCACCGTCACCCCCAGCTGATGACCCTGGCTCCTCTCTCCTCACCGGGTTTAGCACTGCAGTTGGCCTCCCAGACCATGCATCTTGTTCTCCTGAAGAATTCCACTGATTCCAACCCCATGGTTGGCGAACACCTCCACTTCCTTCTCTCTGCTCAACACTCTCTGTTGCATGTGTAGCCAAATCAACAGTTGGTCTCACCACTGTTTCTCTGGAGATGTTATCAGGTGATGTTGGGAATACTCTGACGTAGCTGGGGAATTCCAAGGCGTGTCTTCAAACTCTAACACTCCATTGGTCCCCCCAGTTTCCCTTTCCTCAGGTCCTGATTGGTTAGACATTTTCCTCTGCAACAGTTACAAAGTTAGCATCTCGTACCAAGAATCCTTTTCCGCAGCATAGTCTTTATAAGCATTTCGTAACTGTCCTCCTATTAATATCCTCAGTAAATCCATATATGCTCCATATTTCTTTTCAAAGTCCATTGAAGTTTTCTCAATATGCATTTTACCATTAATTTTTAACTGCCTATTTGTAGTAAATAAAATGTCCAGTCCTAATTTTACCGTCACTATTTCTATTTTTGTCTTAGTGAACAAAGGAGTACATATACCTGTTGCAGTGTTAACCATATCATATCTGTACATTAAATAAACCTCATCCCTTTCTACAATTAATCCTAACGGTAAATTAAAAATACATTTTAACCATTTTCTACAATGTATTGTCTCTATACGTATTTTCACTGGAGAGGAAGGCAATGGATAACCTCGGGATTGCACAGATACAGCATAATATTGTATATATGTTTTTGAGTGATTAACTAAAATTGGCCCATAAGGTAATACATTTAATACACTTTGTAATTGTTCATTGAACTGTCCAAACCCTAAACCTTTTCTCCGTCCTCTCCTCTGTCTTTTCTTTTTTGTAAACATATTTATTCCTCCAAATACTCCGTTAGGTTATACATCTCTTCACACACCAGTTCTTCCTCATCCAGGTGACTTAGTTGTAACTCGTCCTGCATACATAGGAAACTGTCCAGAAAATATGTCCGTAGCTCTACTGACTATTAGTTTAATGAACGGCAACACACAACACAAAACAACCATAACCCCTGCAATTGCTAACCCTATGATTTGGAATCATTTCGGCCATGTCAACTTACTTAACCATTTCGTAAACTCCTCCAAACCCTTTGGCCTTGTATTCCAATTAGAACCCAACACATGCTCACTCCTTAATCATTTTAAAATTTTCAAAGCATTTGTAAGGTTCCTTCATCAGATGTGTGCATAGGAATAGCAGTACAGCATTCTCCATCAATTAACTGACAGACTCCTTGCTCTTCAGCTAACATCCCATCCAAAACAAATCTATTCTGTACTGCCATTACTGATGTAGCATGTAATTATTGTCCAATTCCTTCAATGGCATCTATCATCCAATTAATAAACCTCTGTTGGTTGTACCATAAGTAGTTAACAATGTTCAAGGGGAGGTTAAAAACCTTCCTTTTCAGCTCCGCCTACACCACAACTTAAAATGTTTTTTTTATCTGCACTCTTCTTCTTTTATAATGCTTTTAATCTTTCTTATGTTTCCAAATATAAATCTTGTAAATTGTCTTTTATTTCTGTAAAGCACTTTGAGTTACCCAGTGTATGAATTGTGCTATATAAATAAAATTCCCTTGCCTTGCCTTGCCTTAATCCACCTGCTGTTGCGTGCAGGACTCGCAGTGGCCGCGGCCTGCCCTATCCACGGAATCCACCCAAATGTTTCCCAGAAACAATCCATCCCTCAGAAATAGCTTTATGTTCATCGGGGATCCCACTGGGGGCCTGATTCCACAAAATATAAACATCTGAGTCTTCCTTCCATTTTCCATCTTTGCTTCTGGCCTGTCTGACGTGGCTCACATTTTTATCAAGCTCTATTACCACTACATGACTTGTCAGCATAATTGGTGCACAGATACCTTCCCAATTCTTAGATAACGTAACTCTAACACTATTTACGTCATCACATAACCAGAATATGTCTGCCAAAGGCTGTGTTCCTTTACTAACACAGGCAGTCCATATTGGTAATAAATGTATTATTATGTATAACCCTTAAATATCTCCCATCTTCAATAACCTGCTCACACTGAATAGCAGCTCTTTCTGTTGTTTTACACATATACAATCTAGACTCACTAGCATAGCCTGGTCTATAACATGCTGGAAACTTTTGATATTCACATTTAATCCTATTATCCAAAGATGAATTTACCCACATAGCTGCTCTGAGTGAATTGCCTCTAGCAATACAAAATGGATGTATTATTTCTTCAGACATATCCAAAACAGGAGGTATCCAAGCCTCTACTTCAGATTTAATTGTTTTTGGACATATAGTTAAATCATCTGACCAACTTCCTCGTTCCACTGGCTAATTCCACTGTACACATAGCAAAACATTTTCCCTTTGACTCAAGCATTCGTATTAACCCCTGGAATTGGACGTATTTTTGGCGTCTTTTAGAATTGTAACATGTAATACAATCCTTTTTGTAACCTGTCTCGCTGAAAATTTCATCCATTGATAAAATAAATTGTTGTTGTTCTGGACAACTCTCCTCATCTCTTTATTTTGATGTAATGTATTAACCTCTCTTTTCCTCTATGCTCTATTTTTATTTTTACTAATTTCATAGCTTCTTCCTTATTTATACTAGTATTTACCTTTACATCCGTACATTGACCCTTTGTACATTCAATTTCTAACGTGAATGCCCCTTCTTTCCTGCACTGCCTGTATACTAATTCTCCCATAATAATTATTCCATTTGGTCCTATGAACCAAGTTTGATTCAGCATATTTGATCTTGCGACGTTACATTTAAACAATTTCCTAATGGCAACTCCTCTACTTCGCTGCATGCAAACTTAAAGCAAGTGCACATCTCCTTTGTTCAACTTCAGTCTCGTCTGTTACATTATTGTCTAGTCCTATTATTATCAACCCTACTGCTATAGTCATGAGTAAAAACTTCCTTGGCGTATGCATCCTTCATATTATTTTGATCAGAGGTTCCTTTAATTATTGGTATACTTCCTCCCTCTCTGATCCCTTATTAAGGATCACTTGCAGAGTTCCAATACTACTTTGTTTGTCTCTCAGTCTCTTAGAACTTCTTCTTTCCACAGTCTCTTCTGTAATTTCCTGATCACTATTGGCCTCCTCAGGTAACTGTCTCTTTCTCTTCAAAATGTTTTAATTGTCTTTACCTTGAATGGAGCTTTTCCAGGTCGACACTGAGATAGATGATACCACACTTTCTTCCCAGACACTCTCACAGCACTTTCCGTTGCCAACAGTACCTGGTATGTACCGGACCATCTAGGCTCCGCCCACTTACGTCAGATCACTTTGATGTACACCCAGTCACCAGGCTTGACCTGTTGCAATGATGCTTCAATCTTGTCGTATTTTCTCCAGCTGCTTTAACCTGTTGAAATATGACCTTATGGATTTCTGTTAAATTTTTTAAATAACTAGTAAATCCTTTTTCACATTGCTCCAACGTTGGGTTTTACCCAGGCCCATTATAGTTTGGTACCGGGAATGGTCTCCCTGTCAACATCTCATGTGGCGTTAGATGTGTTATTCTATTGGCCTGTGACCTCATACTCATCAGTGCTAGCGTAATGCATCTAACCAATTAATCTTATACTGGCTATCTGCTATTATCTTGGCCAATTTCCCCTTCAATATTCCGTTAGCTCTCTCAACGGTCCCCTGCGCTCGTGGGTGATATACACAGCCAAACTTTTGCTTAACCCCAAGCTTGGCCATTGCCTGACGCATCACTGCTGATGCAAAAGCAGTTTTATTATCACTGGATAATCTCTTAGGAAACCCAAATCTAGGAAAGACTTCATTACACAAAAACCTAGCAGTTGACTTCGTATCAGGCTTCCGTGTCGCCACGGCCTCTATCCATCTACTGAACCTATCCACCACAACCAAAATGTATCTAAATCCTCTAATCCTTTCAGTCATATCTATGTGGTCCATGTATAATTGAACAAATGGACCCGAAACTATTGGAATATGGCCAATAGGTGAAACAATGACTTTCTTGATATTATGCAGATTACAGACCTGACATTCTCTCAAAAACCTGTCCACAGTGGGGGCTAGCAGAGGCGCCCACCACTTTATCTGAATTCTCCTCAAAACCTCAGATCTTGATTTATGGTCAGGACCATGGGCCTGCTCTATGACAGTTTTAACTAAGGAGTTTGGTAACACTAAATTACCTTGCACACCTCTCCACAATGTCTTATCTGATCCTGCTAGAGACGTTTTTATGGCTCCTTTCCAAATTCACTCTGCCTTCTCATAAGGACCAGCTTTGTCTTGCTCTTTACTTAGGTTGTCCAAGTCATATACTGGCCCACACTCCCCTGTCAATAACACTGGGACTTGACACACTCCAGAGGCAGCATCTTTGGCCAGTTTGTCAGCTGTATTATTACCTTCGTTTATCAAGTTTTTAATTCTCTGGTGTGCGGCACATTTCATAACAGCAAGTTTGTCCGGCAACTTTATTGCCACTAATAACTCCGCTATTGCATCTTTATGTATCACTGATTTCCGTCAGCATTCTGAAACCCACGCTGCTCCCAAGTTTTCGCATGAAGATGAACTATGCCATAACCATACTGTGAATCTGTATAGATGTTAACTTTTAAGCCTTTCGCTAGTTTACATGCCTCAGTCAGTGCTTTTATTTCAGCCAGTTGAGCTGAACAAGGCTGTGGAATGGCTGTAGCTTGTATTGTTGTAAAAGTATTGTCTGCATTCAGTTTTACAATGCCATAACCCGCATGCATACCCTTCTCTGAAACAAGATCCATCTACAAATTATGTCAAATCTGCTTCTATAGGCTGATTATACATATCTTCTCGTGGTTTTAGAAACGTATCTGTCGATTTCAAGCAGTCAATTTGTTAGGATTTTGAAATAAGAAACACTTTTATAACTCTTTTGTAGGTTATTTGCACTCTCTGCATGATACACTGCACCCTAGATTAGGACACTACATACCTCATCTGTTTAAACCAGTTAGAACCAGTTGCTCACCCCTGGCTGGGACACATAGTGGAAAACTACTGATTCAAAGCAGGAAGTGTCCTCCTGTGAGAGGAGTGGCCAAAGGTTAGGACATTTTGAGCATTGAGTTGACCAGCAGCACAATACGTGGGCTGACCTCCTGTTAACTATGTGTTGTGTCCCAGCGCTGGCTTAAACCTTTTTCTGAGTGGAATTAAGCATACAAATTTTACATTGGTTTTATAGTTTTTATTGAAGTAATATTAGATCCAACACTCGTAAAAGAGCTGGGAGAAACTGGTTTTGGAGTAACAACTGTAACGGTTTATAACAGGTTTGGTTTAATAATAACAATTTACAATGGATTACATTTCCACAAAAAGTCAAACATTTGCCTCTAACTTTTTCATTCAAGCCTGGGAAACGAGTGGATACACACATGACTGTTATTAGGAATTTATTTCCTGTTTTGGTTCGAGGAAGCGGACTCACACAATCAACCAACACCCGTTCAAAAGGTTCACCAACGGCTGGGATTGGATACAAAGGAGCGGGTGGCACCGTTTGATTTTGTTTTCCGAAACCTGACACCAATGACATGATTAACAATAATGTGCAACATCCCCTTTAATTCGGCCAAAAGAAATGTTGCAGAATGCGATGGTAAGTTTTCTTTATTCCTAAATGACCAGCCAGAGGATTATCATTAGCCCATCCATCCATCCATCCATCCATCTTCTACCGCTTATCCGGGGCCGGGTCGCGGGGGCAGCAGTCTAAGTAGAGAAGCCCAGACTTCCCTCTCCCCAGACACTTCCTCCAGCTCTTCCGGGGGGATACCGAGGCGTTCCCAGGCCAGCCGAGAGACATAGTCCCTCCAGCGTGTCCTAGGTCTTCCCCGAGGTCTCCTCCCGGTGGGACATGCCCAGAACACCTCCCTAGGGAGGCGTCCGGGAGGCATTTGAAACAGATGCCCGAGGCTCTACTTTGAGCTCCTCGGTGACCGAGCTCCTCACCCTATCTCTAAGGGAGTGCCCGCCACTCTGCGGAGAAAGCTCATTTCGGCCGCCTGAGCTTTGGGTCATGTTCTTTCGGTCATGACCCAAAGCTCATGACCATAGGTGAGAGTAGGAACGTGATCGACTTGTAAATCGGGAGCTTTGCCTTACAGCTCAGCTCCTTCTTCACCACGACAGACCGGTACATCGACCGCATTACTGCAGAAGCTGCACCGATCCATCTGTCAATCTCACGTCCTCCTTCCCTCACTCGTGAACAAGACCCGAGATACTTAAACTCCTCCACTTGAGGCAGGAGCTCTCCAAACTGGAGGGGCAAGCCACCCTTTTCCGACTGAGAACCATGGTCTCAGACTTAGAGGTGCTGATCCTCATCCCAGCCGCTTCACACTCGGCTGCAAACCGCCCCAGTGAACATTGAAGGTCCTGGCTTGATGGAGCCAACAGGACAACATCATCTGCAAAAAGCAGAGACGAAATGCTGTGGTCCCCAAACCAGACTCCTCCGGCCCCTTGCTGCGCCTAGAAATCCGGTCCATAAAGATAATGAACAGGATCGGTGACAAAGGGCAGCCGGAGTCCAACATTCACCGGGAACAGGTCTGACTTACTGCCGGCAATGCGAACCAAGCTCCTGCTCCGGTCGTACAGGGACCGGATAGCCCTTAGCAAAGGGCCCCGGACCCCATACTCACAGAGCACCCCCCACAGGGCACCACGAGGGACACAGTCGAATGCCTTCTCCAGATCCACAAAGCACATATGGACTGGTTGGGCAAACTCCCATAAACCCACCAGCACCCTGGAGAGGGTATAGAGCTGGTCCAGTGTTCCACGACCGGGACGAAAACCGCATTGTTCCTCCTCGATCTGAGGTTCGACTATCGGCAGCATTCATTATCATTAGCCAACTTTAATATCTTGTTTCGATATGGAGTAGGAACATTGACGGTATAAGGGCAGGACATAGCAAGCCCACTTCCGGGTCTGTGCCTAAAAGGAAGTAGGGGTTGGCTCCATCAAACTTGACCCCTATTGACATCCATTGAAAAATCGGCGGCAATTACAAAGTGACTATTTTTCTCACAGTCATCATTCTAACTCTGCCGCCTTTCTTTGAACACATTCTTATTATTCCCGTAATCGCTATATTGATATTTGTCACATAACTCATGATATTAAGATTAACATTCTGCTATGTCGACTTGCAGGGGCGTGGCTGATCTCGCTCCGGCATTTAGTAGTTTAAGCTGCTCTCTGTAAAAAAAGCAGGTGTAATATATATGAACCGAAGAGAGACCCATGGAGGCCTAACTATTTTAAATCAGTGAAATTTAAGCTTTTTGCTTCACCCAAAGATTGTTTTTGGTTAGTCTTTGTTTTCCAAAGCTTTTTAGCCAGTATGTCTTCTTTTTTGTTAATTAGTTTGTTAGTTGCTGCTGTTCATGAATGGAGATCGCTTGCTGTTAGCTAAAAGCTAGCTGTGTTTGATTTAAGTCCGCTGATTTAAATCA
This sequence comes from Neodontobutis hainanensis, assembly GCA_024349245.1. Classification (NCBI taxonomy): domain Eukaryota; kingdom Metazoa; phylum Chordata; class Actinopteri; order Gobiiformes; family Odontobutidae; genus Neodontobutis; species Neodontobutis hainanensis. Next base: position 39,111 of record JALDNG010008212.1, read on the forward strand.
CTTTTTTTATCGTAAAACTGCACTAAATGAACCACGCTCCAGTTTCTAGGTGAGTACATTTTTGCATGTCTTAAAATACTGCTCAGAATATATACATTTGTTATAAGTTTGTTAGCTGACCTGTCCTGAAGGTGTCTCTCCACCGTTTAACGATAGCTTAATATGATACACTGGACCAAACTTGGTAATAATATGATATACGGTCATATCTAACCTTCAATTTGGAAGGAATAAAGCATAAAGCTCTTTTTTAGTTTTTAGTAAGATAAGGCTAAATGTCTCTGACTGAATAATTACTGTGTAGTTTGTGTAGTTTTGAGTAACCATCTCTCTCTGCAACATATAGATGAAACATCTTTTATAATCAGGATTTCCTAGCGCTGGAGCTGTTTGCATATTGTCTTTTAATGCAAAGAATGCTCTGTCAGCTTCTTCGTTCCACATTAATGGAGCCTTATTATCTCGCTGGCCTGCTGATTTCATCAGACCTCTTAATGGAGCTACTAGTGGAGCAAAATCACAAATCCAAGGTCTACTATAACCAGCTGTTCCTAAAAACGTCATCATTTGTCCTACAGTCTGTGGCTTTGGGGCTTTCGTAATAGCCTCGATATGAGGCGGAGCAATTTTTCTTTTATTACCACTTAGTACACGGCCTAGATATTCCACCTCCGTTTGACAAAACTGTAGTTTTTCTTTACTAACTTTATGTCCACCATGTGCTAAGGTTTGCAGCACAGTGATAGAATCTCTTTCACACTGTTCCTGAGTAGGACTACATATAAGCAGATCATCTACATACTGGATTACTGTACTCACAACATTCAGATTCTGCAGGTCATGAGTCAGCGCCTGATTGAACTTTGATTGAGATAATTTCAGACCCTGTGGAAGTCGGCTGTAGGACAGGCTTCTTTCTCTCCCATCTCGGTCATAAAAAGTGAAACAAAACAAATAACGTGAGTCAGGATGCAGAGGAATACTGAAAAATGCAGAACACAAATCAATAATCGTAAACCACTCTGACTCAGCTGGAATATTAGACAAAATCAGACATGGATCTGGAACAATAGGTCTTTCATCCTCAATAATAGCATTAATTGCTCTTAAATCATGCACCAACCTATAATCCTTTGAATTTGGTTTCTTTATGGGAAAAATAGGTGTATTACAAGGTCCCTTTAATTCCACTAATACTCCCACATTAATTAACCCTTCAAAGATTGGCCTAATCTCTACTGCTGAATAACTTAATGGATATTGTATACTCCCAGGTTTGAGGCGTATTTGTATTTGGTGATGACTTAACCAATCCTACATCTGTCTTGCTTTTCGACCAGACTTCCGCTGGCACTTGTTCTAATAAAGCATTATGTCTCTCTGATAACACTAATTGTTTTGAGATGTTTCTATCTACAATTACCCTTTCAGCTTGGACTATGTCACAAGCTACTATTTTTATTTTAAAATACTGATTATCTTTTGAGACACATACTTCGTTGTGTACTGTTGGCAGCCAATTATCAACGCATGTTACAGCCTTTATCATTGGTTTAAGTGCACATGACTCTAGACCTTCCGGCAGCATTAATGTGACATGGGGAACAGAGTCCGTGAACAGGAACCAAGATTCAAGTTGGGTGATAAGCAGCACCGCTACAGCTCCCAGGCTGCAGACATATATGTTGTAACTCATAACAGAAAAGTTTGTTCCATTCATGTGCTTTTTCCAATTGTCCTCATAATCCGTATTGTCTTGATTTTTATCATACATCATGGTACAATATAATGGCGTTTGTGGCACACGTAAAGTTTTAAATTGTCTCTCAATCCAGAGTTTCCATCTTAACCAATTTTGTTCAAGTTCCGAGTCTTCGGGCCATCTCAGCCAATAAACAACAGGTTGTAGTCTTATGTCCATCACAGCCGTGGCAGACATCATTTTACTCTCTGTGTTATCTGGGAAATCAACTTGGAGACCTCTCTGTGTGCATGTGATATTAGCTTTAAGCACACAAAATACATCTCTTCCTAGGATATTAATTGGTGTGGTTTTAGAATATAATAATTACGTCCTTAATGTCTTTCCTGCTACAGTCAGTTGTACTTTTTTTGTGAGACGAATAACTTGTGTTTTCCCGGAGAATCCCACTGTTTTTACATTGGTGTCCGATAATGGTATATCTCTTCCTTCTTTTCCAATACAAGAATAGGTTGCTCCTGTATCAACCATAAATTGATAGTCATTATCTTTACTGTAATTATCGGCTCATCTTGTGATTGAGTAGACACCACTGGGATTATTTTCTCCTCTCTTTTGTTCTCTGGGCACCACTAGTAAGTTCTGCCTGGCCTCATCATGGGGCCATTTGGACACTCCCTTTCAATGTGTCCCTTCTGCCCACAAGTCCAGCACCCTTCAGGCAGTTGCCTAAATCTTGAGATTGATGGCCTGCCTGCTGAAGTGAAGTCAGTACTCACAGGACTTATTTTGCATAGGCCGGCCTCTTCCTCTGTATCCACCCCTCTGTGTTGACATTCCTCTATAACCCCATTGCGCTTGAACCTGAGTCCAAGTGGCTGGTGGTGGTGCCATTTGTCCTGCTAGGGGGGGCTGGATCAGAAAATAGTTATTTATATCCCTGGCTATGGCTGGAAATGGTTGCACCTGAGGCTGCAGTTGTTGCATCTGTTGTTGTAATGGTTCTTGCTGTTGATAATTTTCTGATGTCACAATAGGTGCTTGCACTCTCGCTTTTTCCTTTTTATTTTTGCTACTCAAGTCATTCACTGGAAGCTGTGTTAGCTTATTCACCAAAGTTTTATTCACTTCTTCTTCCCTCTTCTTCTCTCTTCTACATGCCTCTACGTGGTGAATGACATGCTCAGCAAACAGACTCCAGTCCATCTTCATTAATCCCACAACTGAGTCCAGTTTAATTTGAACTTCAGGAGGCATTGCTTTTTTAACCATTACTTTGAACAAACTCTGTGTGGTTTCGTTTAGGTTCCAGGCACTTCCTGTTTCCTCCCTCCATCTCTTTTGAAAATTGAACAAGAATTTTGATAGACACTCCGTGTCACTTATTTTTTCTGACTCAAGTTTAGATGGGTCTAGTCGTTCAGGAAATATGCGTCGGAGTTCTGCCCTGATGGCTACTGTTTGAAAAGTTCTTCTCTAGGGCGGAGCTCTCAACATATTTATATCGAGGGTCTGTCCGTTAAAGCCTATGTGATCTGCCTGATTTCCTTTCATAACCAGTGGCAACTCAGCGGCTGTAAACAACTCTTCAGTGACATGTCTTCCAACCAGATACATAAGTAATGCCTTAATGTCCCCTAACGAAAGTAGGGAAGCTGTCTTAGCTTCTAAATCAAAAACAAATTTATTTGCCCCTTGTGACAGATCAGGGAGCCCATTAGCCAGACCAATCATGTCTGTAAATGACCATGGAATATATTGTGGCTCATTGTGGCCTTTGGACAGTATGGGATAGATCCCTGCTCCCCCATCATCCAGTGCCTCGTGTGGGGGAGGGGTCAGTACTCTCTGGCTTCGAAGAGTCATCCCCTCTCTCCTGCTTTCAGCTTTAGCTTCTTCTAAGTCTGCTAATGTTTTTTCAAGGTGATTTATTCTCCTTCTTGCTCGTCTCTGCAACTCTTCTGCCACTTCCTCCATCTCTCTTGCCTGCTTAGATTTTACAAGAGGTGATTTATCACTTGGGACTATAAATTCTTCAGATAAGCTGGACTTTATTCTTTCTCTTAAACTGTGTACTTTCTTTGATAATTTTTTTAATTTCATAATCCTCTTCCTTTCCTTTCAGTCTTCTTCTATTGTCCTTTGGACTTGGACTATATAAACTTTGCTTAGACTCAGAAACACTCGGACTTTGTTTAGCTGGAGAATAATCTTCATCAGAACTTTCCCCCTTGCTTTTAGTTTTTTGTTTTAAAAGACTCTGTGCCACTGTTAATTGTTTGTAGTCATGTCTATCTTGTCGGGACTGACTTTCTTTTGGCTTGTCCAATTTTTCAGATATTTTTCTTTTAATGCTCTTAGTATCACAAGCATCTCTTGGTTTTTTACGACGAGAGCGGGCATTTGCATAATTCCCCTCTTTATTGCTCTGATCAGAGGTGCTCTCTTCCCAGGAGGAGACGTTGCTGGAGTCGCTGTCATGGTCTCTGCCCAGAGTTCCCCATCTTGGTTTAGTTAAACCTAGTTTAAATTTCCCAACTATTTCACCATCTATCTTTTCAGATATTTCTTTCATTGGATATTGTCCAGCAACTTCAGCATAAAGCGGAGGAGCTGTAGGTTCGGCGCAAGGCTTAGCAACAGTTTTAGAGCCCGTTTCAGCTGTTTTGCTTTTCATGAATAATTTTTTTGCCTCTGTTTTAAACCACGCTAACACTTCCCTTTCTTTAGCGCCTTCTCGTTTATCAATATTATCCTTTGCCTTATAATGTCTGATGTTGGTTTCAATTTCATTACAACAGTAAGTCAAAACTACCCATAAGGGGCCATTGTAATGTACTGCGCGTCCTTTTATGCCATTTTCTCATACAACTTCTAATTCGTTTTTCTTCTGAAGGTTTTTGTTCAATAATTGTTTCCAAAGGGGTCAGAGTGGAAACAATCTTTGTGGTATTAGCTCCCATTCTGACACAGCGTGAGGATAAAAATATTTTATCCTTTTCAAATTCTTCTTAGTAGTACAAATTTTCTTAATTTTAATCCCACTTTTACTAATTATTTGCGGGATATTAATGATATTTTCCTTTTCCTTCTCGAGACTTGTAACAGTTCTTGAGCTTTCCGTCTCCCCACAGTAGGCTATTTTCTCAACAGCGGCGATGTCGAGCCGTAGATTTGTGATTTCTCTAATAAGTCTAAAAGTCTCTCTCTATTAACGTAATTGAAATGCTTTCCGGATCGCACCTCAGCTTCACCTATTTCGAGATAATTCAAACTTTCTTTGAGACCACAATTCCTTTTTAACAATTCTCCGCATGGCGTTTTTTTTTTTTTATAGAGTTTTTACTTACGGCTAATATTTTAACTCATTTTATTTAACTATTTTATTAGGCGCAAACCTCTACTACTTACTCTATTTGTATTTGATATTTTCCTAATTATTTCTTTAGACAAAATCAATTCGTTTTACTTTATTCCTCTCTTTATTGTTGAATTTAACACATCCTTTCTCCTAATTATTATTCTAACTTTTGCCGTCGGCTTCCCCTCCTTAATTTTATTTAAAGTTTAGTTTCTATCTTCTATTACTTGTTCTATTAATTTTATTATCCTTTTAATACATTTTTTGCATCGTCTCTAGCTCAATTTAACTTTTATTAACATCAAGCTTCCAGCGCTTTTGTTAACTTTTCTTCTATCTTTACCTCTGATTTGCTTTATTTCCATGTAAATTCTTTTAATGCTTTCGTTTTAGTTGTTATAACCACTTTTCTAACATTGTTAACATCTGCTTTTACTCTTCCCAGGGTTTCGTGTACACACACTCACTCACACACTCGACTATAGTCCACACCGCAGTTGCTCTCAGGCAACTCGTCCAGTTTTCCTTTCCAGAAATTACTGAACACTTAAGTGGTCCTTGTGTCGCTTAAACGATCATCTTATAACTTATTTCAGCACCCAGCTGAATGTTTAAGTTAGAAAAGGAATGAATAACTATTTGCCTTCCCGCTAAGGTACTTTTAAATCTTGTTACTGAGAGCCAACCCCGTTGTATGAATCCGTGCCGGCGTGGGACAACGTGTTGCTCCTTATAAGCAGGCCTTTATCTAAATTTTTCTCCTTTTTATATTATTGGTTTTTGTCTATTACTCCTTTTTATTTTGTTTTCGTCTCTATACTTAAATTCATCCGGAAAATAGCATGAACTTAGTTTTCCCTTCTTGAAGATCCCTGTCTTCCACTTGTTCCTTGTTCCCTTTCAGACACCTGCGCTCTCAGCCAGGTTCTGTTTAAACGTCTCTCTGTAGACCGTTTCTATTTTTGACTAAATTTCCTCCGGAGGATACAACCGGTGTTTTTCTGACTAGAATCTGTGGATAGAAATAGCCTTTAGTTCCTCGCAATTTTCCGTTTGCGCGCTAAATTCTTCTTAGAGTTAAAGTCTACACCATATTTAGATTATACCTCTGGATAGAAATTTTTTTTTTAATTTCTTCCTTGGAGTATAAGCGACGTTTTTGCGATGTTGTAACCTATTTTCACGTCCTTTTTAGCATATATCCACTGGATAGAAATTAATTCTAACCTTTTAAACTGCACCAGTGTGTCTCTCTCTGTTTCTACACACGTGCCTTTTTATTAACCCTAATAAGGTTCTCAACCCTGACACTTTTATGGCTCTTTAAGCCTTTACTTCTTTCCCTCTAATCTAGGTTCTTTTGAGGTGAGTTTTTTAAGCAGTCTCTTCCTATCTGTTACCCCCCCCAAGCTGCACCACGACATCTGACCATACCAAATAATAAAAGGTCTGCTCACCCTCTCTGGTCTCTGCGCCTGGGATGCTTTCTCTGGGTGTTAAAACAGAAAAGGGACCACTCTCTTAGTTCCCCTCCTGGCTCTGGCTCTGCCAAAAATGTTGTGTCCAAAACTGACCTCTCAGTCTTTGGCACAATCAGATGGAATAAGTCTTGAACGCACCAAATTTCAATGCCATAGAGTCTTTATTGTTCACAACCAACACAATAAACGACCCGAGTAGACACACCTTCTCTACTAATGATTACACATTAGACCCAAGCTTTTATACAGTTTTCACATGACAGTTTATTTATGTCTATTTCGTTAAGGCTTTGAGGACCCCTCCTCATCGGCATCTTCTTCCTTTGAAACCTGGTTTCTCCAGACAAAGACTCTTTGTCCTGTCTTAGTAAATTGTCCCTGTGTGTGTTTGCACAACCACCTTATCATGATTTAAACCATACATTTTTGACATCATGTTTTCTCTTTTACCTTCCCATGATCTTAGCTGTATTATCATAACATGTTCTCATCCATGCATAAGTATAAATCCTAAGATAAGTAACATAAACCCCTCAAAGTGAATAATAACCTAGGCACACAAAAACATACCCTTCACATAGAAATATTACACCACACTTATCTCCAGGTCTCAGGAGTTTTACTGCTGTGTCAGCGCTCGAGACTCAAATATACTTTACTCTCAAATAAAGTTTGTCAAACAACAAATACAGAAGTGTAACTTTTCTTACCTCCTCTGTAAACATATGCCAGTAAATCTCCAAGTCCTGTGAACGTGTGTCTGATGCTCCGTCGTAATGCACGAGCGTGCTCCAGCGAGAGCGAGCAGGACATTGACTGCAGTTCCTCTAACGGCCACTGGTGTCACTAACGGTGAGGTTTTTCAGAAAGTTACGTAACGCCACTTTAAAGACAAATCTTCAAAGACATGTCTGTGCAGGTAAACTGCTGAATCTAAATGTCCCCTGTCTTTAAGTGTTAGCCCTGCGACTAACTGTCCAGTGTCCAGAGTGAACCCGCCTCAGGCCCAAAGCTGCTGGGACAGGCTCCAGCCCCAAAGCCAACGGGAATAAGTGTCAGAAGATGCAGGAATGAAGGGAACATTTTTAAATCAAAAATACTCTGACTCAAAGTGAAGCCACAGTGTCATCAGTGCAGTGTTACCTGAACAGGTGAGGGCAAAGAGGTGGGAGCTGAAATCATCTGAGAACACACACTCTCTCAGTGAAGATGTGGACTGGACACAGGAGGAGCTCATAAACCAAACAGAACGACCAGAAACACTTCTCTCTTCAACAGAAATCACAGAGCCACAGTCCAATCGACGACAGAAAGAAGCTCCTGTCTTCAGGTTCCAGTCATAATTCAGGTCCCAGTGAAATATGTTCATTCCCACACCCTTCCATTGGGTCGAGTGTTTCACCTGCAGGGCTCCATCACAGCGACTGGCTCCGCCCACCAGCCTGACATCATCGGGGTCTAACACAGAAAGAGAGCAGTGGATAAAAGAGCAGAGAGAGTGGAGCAGAACAGAGGAGGAGCCATTAAAGTCAGTCAGGATCAGTTTAAACCTGTATAAAGCAGCTCAGACTGTGACTGGAGGAACTCAACACAGGAAGGTCAATGGCAGCAGCTTCAGACCAGGTGGCTTTGTCTTTCAGAACAATTAGAAAGCTTTGCAGAGGAATAATGTGGAATAAACTTGTTTATGTCACACAGTAGGTCGGAGCAGATGGTGTAGTGGCCTTTTGTCCAACAAACAACCAAAGCAACCAACCTTAATTTCAAAAGTCACTGAGGCACTGAAGCGTCCTCTGTTCCTCAGACAAAAGAGTCCATGGTCCAGTCCAGGATTTGTTTTCTCAAGTTTTATTCATCATTTTTAGATCAAAACATTCAAAGAACCATATTGTCTGCTACAGCCCTACTACTACAATAAAACACCTGCATATCCAGGTGTCACCTGCTTCCTGTGCCTTCAAAATAAAAGCACTAACCATTACTCAAATAGAAGTGCTACTAATCAAATGCTTAACAAAACTAAAATATTAAATGTAATTAAAAGAAAACTTAAATAAAGAAAAGACTAGAAATAGCTCCAACAGATGGAGCAGGCTTTATTACAAGGACTCATATGTTGGCCATATATATTAAAAAGTATAAATAAATCCAAATAAATGTATATGTTGTGAGTATTTCATCAGTGCTTCTCGTGTACGTGGCTCTGAAACACAGTAAACTGATTCAAAGCCTTGACTCTACAGACGTCTGCAGGTCGGCTAGTGTCCCGTTAGCTCCACTATTGCTTTACAAAGTGCTGCTACACGTCTGAGCCGTCACATTGGAACAAAGTAAACAAATGAACAAAGGCTTTGCAACAACCTTGTTCCAAACGGCCTCAGTGCTATGTCAATATCCCTCTGCTCTCACTCTGCCCCTGTGCTGCGGTGGTGCCGGGGCCGGAGCCAGGGTTTACCACTGCACTCACCCCCCTTTCACCAAACGCCAGTCAAACCCCGTCTGGATTTAATACAGGAGTGCTCCTATATTACATGCTTTACGGTAAATGTGTGGAAACTTCCTAGACGTCCTCGTGAACTGATAAATGTCAGGTTTCATACATTTTCATCTCTCAGTGACTGAAGCCCTCCAGGTAATCTCAGGACAATCTGATGAAGCCAAGAAAAGTTTGAAGCAAAGGCATCTAAACGTAGGTTTCAAGTGAAGACCTTTCATTCTTTTTCAATTCTAAGTTCAACTGGTGAGAGCTGAGCTTTATCTCTAGAGGGAGGGCTTATAGCTGAAACTAACTCTGATTGGACCAGGCTCTTTTGGTCTCATTGTCGTCAGATTCTCTTGAAATGACCTGGAAGCATCTGATACTCACCAGAAGTGGAATGAGTCTTTGGCATCGAGTACTTTTCTCTAAATTATTTTATAAACCTGGATTACAAATGCCACCAGTTATGACTTTTCATGCAGCTTTATTTTGAAATGTGATTTTGAAAGAAAATGAATGTGATTGTTTCATAAACAATCTCACATTAATTTTCTTTTGAAATTTGTGTCAAGGTCTGAGCGTTGGAAGAAACAAAAAACATTGGAACAAAGTCATTTCAAAAGTAAAATATAGTTTGAATTGATTGAGTTTATGAATTAGAAATATTTCTGATAAAAACTGAATGTTAACTGATAAAACAGACGCAGTCACTGAGAGATGGAAATGTAGGAAAAGTTCACGAGGACCGTAAAGCATCTAATACAGGAGCACTCTGAAGTCAAGACGGGGCTTGAGTGGCGTTTGGTGAAAGGGGGAGGGCTGCAGTGGTTTACGGCTGACGGGCTGCATCCTGGAGAATATGGACAACGGTCTCCAGAGAGACTTATCCAAGACCAGAGGGACCAACCATCAGCTACAACTTCTTTTAAATCTGTCTCATCCAAATGGAAGCCTTTCTACTGGAATTTACCGGATCTACCAACGTCTTCTGCCAGAATCTTACTCTCAGTGCACACGATCATATTCCAGCAGTGGGTGACCGACACTGAGCAAAAGACAAAACACTGATATAAATGATGGACGTCTATTATTCATCCTGTTACAGAGGCAATAGAGACTATTATTCTGAAATCGAAAGTTCCAAATATGAAAACAAATACCTCTGTGTCAGCCTCTGAAATGATAAAAGCAGGTCAACACAGAGACTTGTTCTTGGCAGAGGTGGGTAGTAACCAGTTACATTTACTCAGTTACATTTACTTGAGTAATGTTTTCAAAAGTACTCTAAGAGTAGTTTTACTTTGACTTGAGTAGATTTACTCAGTTACATTGAGCTACACTCGACCACTTCCTTTTCTTTTACCATTTATTCAACACGTTCTATTCTTTATTGTTGCCAGAGACATGACTGTGTCTCACCAATCAGACGGAGCCCTGCAGTCACATGACCAACACAAACTCCTCCCACGGAGCCGTCAGGGAATGAGAAGACATGAAAGTGTCAGAGGTACTGTGTGTAACACACACACACACACACACACACACACACACACACACACACACACAGGTCCTCGCTTCTAAAGCTCCATGTTTCTGCTGCTTTCATTTGTTCTTCCGGAAACATCTTATTTATTAGACTCTTTTATTTAGTATTTGTTTATCATTTCTAAAAAAAACAAATCTGACATTACGATCAAACAGTTCCTCAGTATTTAAGTCTTCTTTTAAACAAATATGTTTTTACTCTTCCTTGACTTAGTGTTTGGATGAATACTTACATTTACCTTTACATTTATTCATTTAGCTGACGCTTTTATCCAAAGCGACATACATTGTTCTACAGTAATTACCAGTGTTACAGTCACTGGAAGCAAGGGGGCCCAAGGACACAACAACAGTATGAACTGTGGAGAGAGTGAGAATCGAACCACCTACCTTCCGGTTGAAAGGCGACCGTTCTACCCACTGAGCTACTGCCGCCCCTTTTACTTGTACTTGAGTAAAATGATTCGAGTAACGCTGCTCTTACTTGACAACACTTTGAAGTTATGTTTGAACTTTTGAAGAGCCATGCTGATAATTATATATCTCTGTTTCATCATCTGATTAATGTCTGTATCAGGCTTTCTGTGTTCCCTTCTTTCTGGAAAACTGCTCAAATCCCTCCAATATCCTCCTCTTGCATTTAAACGACAAAGCAACAGCAGTTCTACCAGTAACATCAGAACTAAAGAGAAGACTCGATACCATCTATTCATCAGATCTCTTAAACCAATAACATGCTCAGTGATCCTCAGTCTGCTTTTGTCCTAAACCTTCTGTCAGCACTATTACTGTTCACACAACACATAGAAACTACAGCACAAACTGTGTCTGGAGCTAAAGCACAGCTTATTTGTCATCATCAGTTTCTGAAATGAATTTACCTGCAATGATTCTCTGGATGATCTCTTCCTGTCTGGTCCCTCGCTGATGATGTCATAGAACCAGTGGCTCTAAACAGAGCCTATAAGACCCACTGGACACTTCCTGGATGGGGTCACCATTGTACAGCTCTGTCTCAGGACAATGCTTTACATTTTCAGAAATAAATGTCAATAAATAAATTTGACTTTGAGCTGAAAAACAGCTGCTGTCTCCAGCTCTGACTCTCTACTGCCAACACTGAACACAGAACAACAGTCACAAGATCAGCTCACAGGAACTTCTACAGCCCCCGCTTTTAAAAACCATTATGGTCCACACATTCACCAAAGTCTGGACTGAACTTCCTCACCACATCAGGACAATTCAAACAAGAGCACAGACCGTTTGTGCTCCACAGCTTCATTTGTGACTCTGACTCTCTCGGGGGCTGTAAAGTGTGCTGTTATTAACTTGTTCTATTGTCTGTACCAGCTCCATCACTGCATCAAACACCGTGAACCCTCTCTATCAGCTTCACCCACACCAACCTGACCCTCCAAACATCTGCAACATTCTACATTTTTGGTTTTTTTAGAGCTCAGTTTCTACAAGTTTGTACCGACTGTAGTGATGTCTAGTACCCCAGGAACCAATACCTCTCAGAGGATCAAAGAATTTACACCTCTGAACTTTTAAAGACCTCTTCCCTTTTGTTAATTCAGACTGAGGAGATTCAATTAACAACTCCGTGCTAATCTGGACCAGATGCTCGATGTTGTGTTAAGAAAGTTCATGGAGAAGTGAAATGTAATTAACAACTTTACTTTCCGCTACTTCAAAGGACGATGTAGTCGCTATCTCTTGGCAAACCAGACTTTGTGGTGCCTCTCTGACACCTTAATCCTTTTAAAATACAACCTATGATAAGACTGTCTTGATTATCGCCACGGACTGTCTCTTTGTTTTAGGATTCTAAAATCGATCGAACAGTGCACTCTGCTGGACAAGCAGAGAAACAACGCTGCATCGGAACTACAGTCGACGTATTTTGCAATATATAAAAGTGTTTAAAAGATTGTTCATAAAATGTGTAAACTTCACCATTTTTCCATAACAGGCTCCAACAGGACAACGAAAGCTAAAGATGTTACTCTGTTTTAATTTGCACAGTCGTATTGTTCAATAAAACAAATTGTTACATTGTTTTCAGTTAAAATACAAATAATGTAATATGTGTTTAGTCTTCAACGATTCGTAAAAATACTTCCTATGCAAGTATGATACAATGCAGAACGGTTTTAAATGTGTTTAAAATCCTTTATTTGATGGAGCGAAGAAAAGTTTATTCTCAAGCCTCAAATGTTAGAAACTCCTTTCCCCAAACCGTGTGAAACACGCCTCTTTTCGGCCAGTAGAAAAAGGCCTTCCAGCCCGGAAATCGCTCTCTTCAAAACTCTCTTGTAACTCTGGAAAACAGCTTTTTAACTCTCTGAACTTCTCTTACGCTCTTCCTTAAGCATAAATCTTTGTTTACCCGCTATTAATTTAAGCTCACCTATTTTACTTTCGTAAACTTTCAAGTCTCCTAGCCCGCAGCACACACCGTGCAGACGTGAATTTTTATCTTTTAAAGACTCAACGCACTGATCTTTTGTTTTGAAAACCTTCCACGGAACTACGTAATTTCCACAACGGAAGTAAATTTTTGTAGTTTTACAACTAGAGACTAGTTTCCTAAGGAAAGCTAGTCCTTGTTGAATCCAGAAAAGACGACTCTTTCAGTCTTTCAGTGATCCTTCAGTTTTTAAAGACTTTAATCTCAACTGTGGTAAAGGCTTGTCATCCAAGGACAATCACCACACGGCCTTTGTCTGTTAAGACCGCTTCACGCCAGGAAACTTGTGTACATGTGACGCTATCCAAATTTAGCCATAAAACAACCTCTTATCACAACAAGTTTTAATCTAACATCCGACTTCGTAACCAGCCTTGAATTAAGTCACCCGTTATATCAAATCCCTAAATTGCTCGCAGTAATTAACCAAATTAAAAAGAATTAAACTTATTGTTCCACCAAAGCTATCATAATTTCATACCATTAACCATGTTAATTGTTAATTTCATGTTCATTACTCTCATCCTTTGTCAATAATCTTGTTTTATTTTATGTTATTATTCATATTTTAACCTTGCATAATCTTTAATAAAACTCCATAAAGACATTCTTGTTTCATTGTTTAATTTAGATTTGTGTCAAAACGAGTTAGAATTCACTTCCTTTAAGACTAATGAGACTAGACTGACCAGTTTCCTTAGAACTGTTAAAACTAAGGTGGTGCCCCGAAATAAATTAATATTCGGATAAACAAAATATTAATTATTAATTTTCATAATTCATATTCATATTAATTATTAATTAATAAGACCATATTCACTACACGACTACTTCTTTTTTCAAACTTCTTTATATATTTAATGGTATTATTTAGTTTTTTAAATCCTGAAATTTTAGAACCTTAAATTTTACAATTAACGTGTTTGATGGATCTTTAAAGCGACAGTTACTGAGAACGTTTAGAGCCCTTTTTGTGAAATAATATAAACTGTAAGTTTTAAGCCTAACCCTATGTCGACCCACAGATTCTACACAGTTCATTAAATATGGCACTATCATGGAACTGTACAGAATAAATAATGCAGATTTAGTGTAAAAGTTTTTTTAACCTTTGAATATTAGTTCCATATATTTAACTTTACATTTTTAAGCTCTTTGTTTAGCACCTTTGTTACTTCTTGTATGTATTTCCCTGACCTGACTCTGCCAGATAGAACTGCTCACAGAACAGTCTGTTCCACAGAAACATCTGGAAGGTTCTTGTTGAAAGCGTTTGCAAAAGGGAGACTTTCTGTCAAAAACTTGTGTTGATTGGATGAAGCACGACTAGTTTCCACCACGAGATATGTTTTAGACAATCATAGAAATTATTCCTTTAAACATAACCAGAGTGTGTCAGAGAGCGGAGAAGGACCTTAGCAACAGAAGCCTACAGAAGTGTGTAAGTGTATTTGATTCTTGTTTTTTGAGTTTAGTGCCGTGTTATTGCTGAGAAACCGCTCTCTGTCACGTGGTGCAGTCAAGTCTAGTCTCACTTTGTCTCAAGCTGGTTTTGTTGGTTTGTTTGCCTGTTTTCAAATTGGAATTTATGTATAAAGCAACGCAGTTACCTTTTTGTTCTGTTACCTTTTTCAGGGGTTCCCAACCCCCGGTCCACAGCCCACTAGTGGTCCATGGCTCATTTTCTACTGCTCTACCAAAACTCCCTACAGCTAAGAAAACCTCTGATCTACTGGTTAACCATGTATTCAGACTTTATGGCATTGCCCTTGACATAATTTGTGACTCAGTTCACATCCCAAGTTTAGAAAACCTTCTGTCAATCCCTCAGTGCTTCTCTCAGTCTCTTCTCAGGGCTTCCACTCACAAACAAATGGACAAACCGAGAGAGCAAACCAGATCTGGAGTCAGCTCTTCGCGACACAGCCTCCAACTCCACCACATGGAGCACTTACCTGCCGTGGGTAGAATAAGCCCACAACCTCTTGGTCTCCTCCGCAACTGGTCTATCCCCTTCAAAGCATCCATGGGTTACCAACCCAACCTTGTTTCACAAACAGGAACGAGAGCTCGCATTTCCATCAGTCCAACACCACCTTCAGCGTCTGGAAGAGGACTTGCACTGCACTCATGAAGACTGGTGTCCAAACAAAGTCATGGGCTGACAAGCATCGTACTCCTTCACCTCAGCACCACGAAGGTTAGTCAGTCTGGTTATCTGCCAAAAATATCTCTCTAAAGACTCACACAGACCTTCTCCTTGCTTGAACTCATGTTTCACAGCTTAAGCCTCTGGATCTTCACCTCCTGCTTCAGTTTATTTTAATAAACATTTTGAACTGCCATTTGGTCTAGGTCTGCCATTTTGGACCACCAGTTTTTCCGTTCATTACAACATAGACATTTTGATTGAAACATGTAAAACACACTTCACTGGGAGAACAAGGAACTATTAAATGAAAAAGTGTTTTTCAACGTTGTTAATGAGGGGCGAGCACAGGCACACACAGGAAAGATGAACTGCACTGTTCTGCAGTTCTCCTGCACTGCAGGAGTCCCATTGTTCTGTTCCTGATTGTAGCTGAGCCCTGTGCCTCTCGTTTGTGGATGAATAAAGTTTATCTTTGTTTGGATCCAACAGACGGGACACAATAATTAATGTAGTTAGAGTCCACTAGAGGAAGTTTGTTGATTA
Organism: Neodontobutis hainanensis; assembly: GCA_024349245.1. Classification (NCBI taxonomy): domain Eukaryota; kingdom Metazoa; phylum Chordata; class Actinopteri; order Gobiiformes; family Odontobutidae; genus Neodontobutis; species Neodontobutis hainanensis. The sequence continues at coordinate 54,850 of JALDNG010008212.1, forward strand.
GCATCTCAATTATTATTCTCACATGTCACAGAGCTGTTCCAGGATCAGTTTTATTTGTTTAATGGTTGAAAGACTTTATTTATCCAAGTTCTGTGAATCCTGGACGGAAGCCAAAAGGTTTAATAGAGTTTATGAATGAACTGTGATGGTTTTGATAAAGTCAGTAAGATTTTATATACACAAACTTAATTTGAGATTGTGACCTGTGATATTTTAAATATAAAATGTAAATCTGAGAGTTTAGAAAGACAGAGGAGAGCAGAGTTCACCTGAGCAGGTGATGTTCACAGATTTTCCAGATGAGCAGGTGTTTCCTGAGCTGGACCTGGTACACTCCATCAGAGCAGACTCATGGCCCTCACACTGAAACGTCTGCCCCAGAGGAGCACGCCCCTCTCCATAGAGCGCCCCTGGAGGACAAAGGAGCCCCACAGCCCAGCTCCTGCAGGCCACCTCTGCATCCTGCAGGTCAAAGTCCTCTTCACAGACTGAGGTCCAGGACTGGTTCCAGTGGACCTCCAGTGATCCTGAGCACAACCTGGGCCCATGGAGCAGCCTCACAGAGTCTGTGGACACAGAGAGAGACTGAATAAAGACAGACACAGAGTCTGTGGACACAGAGAGAGACTGAATACTGAATAAAGACAGACACAGAGTCTGTGGACACAGAGAGAGACTGAATACTGAATAAAGACAGACACAGAGTCTGTGGACACAGAGAGAGTCTGAATAAAGACAGACACAGTCTGTGGACACAGAGAGAGTCTGAATAAAGACAGACACAGAGTCTGTGGACACAGAGAGAGACTGAATAAAGGCAGACACAAAGTCTGTGGACACAGAGAGAGTCTGAATAAAGACAGACACAGTCTGTGGACACAGAGAGAGTCTGAATAAAGACAGACACAGAGTCTGTGGACACAGAGAGAGTCTGAATAAAGACAGACACAGAGTCTGTGGACACAGAGAGAGACTGAATAAAGACAGACATGTTTTCATCAAATCTCTCACAAATACGTTTTGTGGTTTATTTACGCAACACAGCAGACTCACAGACAGCTTCTGAGCCTCTCTGTCCTGCTAAAAAACATGTGTCCTCCCTTCACCTACTTATGCAAATCTTCTGAATGATTGACAGCTGACCAGTGTAAACAATCAGTAAACAGAACCTAAACTAATATAAAAAACAATATTACCAATAAATTATAAATGAAAAACAAAGACAAATGACCTAAATTAACCTTAGCAAAAAAAATAATAATCCTAAACCAAATAAATTACAAAAACAGTTACAACAACAGCCCCTAATTGTGAAGGTGGTACCCACAATTATGAAAATTACCACAAGGAGCATTTTCTTCTCTCTTTAGTCTATGCTACAAACTTTCCAACTCTTCTTTCTTCTTGGACCAGAAATCAGAAGGACGGAGGACAGAGGTAGAGACAGAGTGAGCTGCACTGTCATGTGACGGCCTCCAGGAGGAGACAGAGTTTGGTTATAGGTCTCTCCAAGATACTGTTTTTTTGTCTGGACCTTCACAGAGCAGACCAAGTCAGTCGTAGTGCTCAAAACTCTGTCCATCATCCAGGGTCCTCTTGGTTCTGTGGCATCATCAATAACAACAATGTATTCTATAAAGAACTTGATGTTTATGTCAGATGGAAGTAATCGACCGGTGGCAGAATGGGCTTTAAAAAAGAGGAGATAGTTTGAGTTGGAGTGAGCCCTAGCAGGTCATTAGGGTCCTCTGAAATTTTGGTGAGTGTCCTGTCATTTAATATTGCCTCCACCTCACAAAACAGCATCTGCAGGCCTTCATCGTCCAGTGTTTGCTGTCCAACAAAAGAGGTAATTTTCACAGAACGTATCAGACGTTCCCAATCTCAGCCCCAGTGTGAGGCAGCGGGGGTGTTAAAACTCCACCTCACTCCTTCCTGGACAACAATCCTTACCATTTTAGACTGGTTTAGAATAGCCAGAGCCTGGGTCTACTTCTTCTTCACACAAATGAAATTTGTGCCATTGTCTGACCTTATGCTTGTCACAGGTCTTCTTCTGCAGATAAACCTCTGCACAGCATTGATGCAGGAGTCAGTGTTGTGCACCACCTCCAGGTGAACTGCACGGCTGCTCCAGCAGGTGAAAATCACCCCAGACCTTGTAAAACATGCTGTGGATGTCAGCCATAACAGCAACAGGCTCTTCTCTGAATCAAAGGAAAACACCAATGAGTGAGTTGGTTAAGTCTGGGCTCTGCAGTTTAGTGAAGGCCCTTTGTTTGTGCAGCTACAATTGAAGACAACATGCAGCTTTCCTTTAATGCAGGATGCACTCCATGGAGGGGGATGTACCGCACCTTTCTTTGGAGCCTGCTAATTTTTCAGCATATCCTTAATGTCTGTCAAATCTCCTCTTCAGGCCTTCGAGTCTGTGAGAAAATACAGTGGTTGTTTGGCAAAACAGGATCTGAAAATGTAAGTCAATGCAGTAGTGTCCATTTTATCACTGCTGTATCCTTCACAATGTTCATGAATTTAATGTCCTACTTGACGGATCAAGTTGCTCATCATTACATTTACATTTAGTCATTTGGAAACATTTGTTCAAAGCGACTTACATAAGTGCACCAAAAACTAGTCTAGCACAGTAGACAAAGAAAAGAGATCGAAAGGAAGTAGACAAGACAAAACATTTATTTTTGTATAGCCCAATATCACAACAACAGCCGCCTCAAAGGGCTTAACAGACTGCACTAGACAACATCCCCTGTCCTTAGACCCTCCATCAGGGTGAGAAAAACTAAAAAAACCCAGCGGGAAAAAGCTAGCAGATCAGAGGTTTGCGTCCACCCTAGGAGGAGGTAGAAAGGAGAAAAACAAAAGTGCTAAATACTACTGAAAATAGGCAGATGTAATAATAATATCAGCGGTTGAGTGTGTACCTACAGCTACAACCAGTGTAAACCTAACCCTATGATCAATCAGTCTCCATACGTTTGGTGAAATAAGTATGTTTTGAGTTTGCTTTTGAAAATCTCAACAGAGTCAGATCGCTGCACTTCCACCGGGAGCCCATTCCACAAAAATGGGGCTCTATAAGAAAAGGCTCTGTAGCCAGCAGACTTCTTCTTTATTCGAGGAAGTTGAAGGAGGCCAGCGTCCTGAGAGCGAAGGGTACGAGCTGGAGTATACCAGGTGATGAGGTCAGATAGGTAAGAGGACGCGCGTCCACAAAGGATTTTATATGTTAACAAGAGAACTTTGAAATCAGCTCTAACATGAATAGGAAGCCAGTGTAATGAAGCCAGGACCGGAGTAATGTGATCAAACTTCCTGGTGTTTGTTAAAAGTCTGGTGGCTGTATTTTGGACCATTTGTAGTCTGTGAGTACTTTTCCTCGGCAGTCCAGAGAATAACGCATTGCAGTAGTCCAGCCTGTGACAAATGCATGATTGAGAATTTCAGCATCAGCTAAAGAGAGGCAGGAGCGAATTTTTGATATATTCCTATTTAGTGACCTCACTAATGTGCTGCTGCAGAGATAGTCTGGGGTCAAAAATGACACCGAGGTTCCTCACATTGTTGCTCCAACACACAGTTGTTGATTGAGACAGTAAGATTGTTGAACTTGTGGCGATGACTGGCAGGACCAATTAACAAGAGCTCTGTTTTATATAGTTCAGATGGAGGAAGTTTTGAGACATCCATGTTTTAATTGAAACGAGGCAGGCCTCTAGACGCATGATGTCAGTAGTATTATTCGCTTTTATTGGTAGATACAGCTGTGTATCATCGGCATAACAGTGGAAGTTCACTCCATAAGTTCTGATGATTTGTCCCAATGGTGTAACATATAGTGAAAAAGGGGACCGAGCACAGACCCTTGTGGAACACCGAATTTCACTGGTGCCATGGAGGAGAAGGATTTAGTAAAAGAGACAAAATGAGACCTATCGCACAGGTAGGATTCTAACCAAGCAAGAGCAAAGCCAGAGATGCCAAAAACATCTTTAAGTCTGTTGATTAGCACTGCATGATCAATCGTATCAAATGCAGCACTGAGATCCAGCAATAACAGTAGAGCCGATGAGTCCTCGTCCATCTGAAGGAGGAGATCATTTGTTACTTTAACTAAAGCTGTTTCAGTGGAATAAGAGGCCCTAAATGCAGACTGAAACGCTCGAGGAGGTCCTTTTCCGATAGATATAGAGTAAGTTGTTTTAGCACAACTTTTCGAGGACTTTAGATAGAAAAGGTAAAGTGGAGACAGGACAGAAATTATTTAGGCATCCAGGATCCAGAGTAGGTTTTTTGAGCAGGAGTTTGACCACAGCCTGTTTGAAAAGGGAAGGAACGGTGCCAGTAGACAGGGACAAGTTTATAATGTTTAATATAATTTGCCCCACATAGGGCCACAGTTCTTTAAGCTGTTTTGCTGCAGGATATCCAGGAGACACGTAGTTGCTTTACATGAAGAAACCACCTTTGTCAGCTCATCGAGGGAAACAGAATCTAAGAGTGAGAGATGAGAGGTCGGTGGATCCAAGTGAATGGGACCCGGAGCCAAAGAAGAAAAAAACAAAATATTATCCCTGATATCTTCAATTTTATGATTAAAGAAATCTAAAAAGTCTTGTGCACTAAAGGGAGAGGAGTCTTCAGTTGTTTTTGGTTGGATAAGTTTAGCAACTGTTCCAAAGAGAAACCTGGGGTTATGCCGGTTTTCTCTTATAAGAGATGAAAAATAGGCAGTCTTTGCAGTGCTGAGGGCGTGCTTATAGGTGTTTACACACAAACACCCCTTTTGATCATTTAGATTTGTTTTTGACTTGCGCCATTTGCGTTCAAAACTCCTGCAGGCCTGTTTCAAAGCCCGCGTTTCCTCATTATACCATGGCGTAGGTCGTCTGGTTGGTCTGGGCTTTGTCCTGAGGGGTGCCACTGAGTTGGTGATGGCTGATAGGGTAGCATGGACCTCCTCTGTGTAGGCCTCTACTGAGTTTCCAGTTGGAGTTAAATTAGGAAGAACATCTGTCAGCCGTGTGGCAAACATTTCCATTGCAGCTGCGCTAAAATTCCGTGTAGACACTACGCATTTGTCTGAATTTGAGGGAAATGTGTAACTTATCTCGAACTCCACCAGTGAGTGATCTGAGACAGCAGATGAAAGAGAGGAGACAAAGAGATTGGAGACATCTATTCCCCGAGCCAAAACAAGATCAAGATAGTTTCCACTAATGTGTGTGGGCTCATGAACAAACTGGTTAAAGACAGGGCTGTAAACAGTGATTGAAATGCTCTGGCCAGAGGATCACACTCCTTATTTAGATGAATATTAAAGTCTCCAACTAGAAGAATTTTATCAGCGTGGGTTATTAAGTCCAAGAGGAAAACTCCAAACTCGTCCAAGAAAGAAGAGTAGGGACCCGGAGGGCGATAGATTACAGCTAAATAAAATGGCTTCCTTCTGTTTATTTGAGAAGAAATATGTTTAATGAGTAACACTTTGAAAGAGTTAAATTTCGGCTGTGATGATGTACCTGTAAAGCAAAATGGAGCTTTATAAATGGCTGCAACACCACCACCCAGTTTCGACGTGCGACCTACCTGTGCATACGCATAATCAGGGGGAGAGGCTTCATTTAGTGGCAGAAAAACATTGGGCCTAAGCCACGTTTCACAAAGACAAAGTAAATCCAAGCTATGAGAAGCAATAAGATCATTAATTAGGAGTGCTTTGGAGGATAGAGACCGCACATTCAGGAGACCGATCTTCAGTCTTGATGTAGAGCAGACATTTGAAGGCTGGTCCAGTGGAGAGATAGCGACAGGAAAAAGTTTGTCGAGCTCTAACAGTTCTGCTGGGTTTAAAAGATTGCCTCTGAGTTATAATAACATGAGGACAGGATGCTTTTGGGTCACTGACTCTGTGAGTTTTCAGATGTGTTTGAGGACTAAATAACAGATTTAGGCAGTAGACATCCGGTTGAGACGGCCTAACCAGACAACTAAAAGCTTCTACATTATCCAGTTCCACACACGCACTATCATGACTAGCAGGTTCTCTAATTCCTGCGACCTGCTGAGATTCCTTGTGTCAAATGCACCGAATGCACCTTTCTATATTACTAGACAAAATGGCAGCACCATGTCCAGTAGGATGCAGGCCGTCTGCCCTCAGCAGGCCTGGGCGGCCCCAGAAAGAAGGCCAGTTATCCACAAAACCATAACCTTTCTGACTACAATGCCGGGCCAGCCACCGGTTCATGGAAACTAATCTGCTATACTGTTCATCACTACCCATTACGGGGAGGGGGCCAGAGACAATTAATCGATGCCGACTCATCTTGTTTCCTAGTTCAAGAGTCCTGGCTAGGCTATCTTTGGTTACCTCTGACTGCCTCATTCTCACATTATTGGTGCCGACATGAATAACTATCTGCTTGTATGTAGTGCGAGTATGTGTCTGAGGAAACTCTCCCTCCGTGTGATGTCAGCACCCTAAGATTAGCCTCTATGTCGGACGCTCTGGCCCCCGGTAAACAGTGGACAATGGCTGGCGTCTCGAGTCTAACATTGCGGGTAATGGAGTCTCCTATCACCAGAGTGCGATGCTTGCTCAGGTTGGCAGGCGCAGAGGAAACAGGCCGGTGATCAGCGCGGACAAGCGGACTTGAAAGCGCCGAAAACCGGTTCGCGGACAGGGGTGGACAACCAAGGCTTCCCTGCCTGCACGCCTGCGCTGGAAGGACCGGCTCAAACATATTACTCTTTGCAACAACTGTTGAGCCGCAAGTAGAGCTATCACTAGCAGGACTGCTATCAGACCTGCATCTGGTATATCGAGGTATAATCAGGCTAATTCAACGCTAAAAACCCGCTAGCATGCTAGCTAGCACTTAGAGAAGTGCCCTGTTCACAAAACGGCAGCAACTCTATTACTAAACTCTAGCAGAAATATAACCAGAATAACAATGAATGAGGTGTGGTGCACAGTTAAAGTGTTGACAATGTTTAAGAAATAATAAATACGCAACTTTAGGACAATGCCAGGAGAGATACACTCGCCTGATTGTTAGCGTCACTGGGATGCGTCCTCCGTCAAGTAGAATTCAGTGTTTGTCAGTTAGGTGTTTACGAAAGAGATGTGTTTTCAGGTGTTTTTTAAAGATGGCTACTGAATCTGCAGAATTTGTAGCAGCAGGTAGATCATTCCACCAATGTGGATCGAATCCAGAAGGTACGTGAGAGAGATTTTTTTTTCCTTTTTGGGATGGTACCACCAGGCGTTGTTCATTTGTAGAGCGCAGGGATCTGGTAGAACAAAGGTCTGTATCAGTGAGTGAAGATATGAGGCCAGTAGTGGTCTTGTAGGCCAAGAGCATATGTCAAATGTCCTTTCATTAAAGTCATGATGTGTTAGTATTTTTCTAATAAGATGCACTCTTATAACTGTTAATACTAGTTATTTGCTCACTTTGCACGTTACATTGCTCCCTAGAACAGGACACTTTTCTCTCACCTGTGAAAACCAGTTAGAACCAGTCGGTCACCACTGGCTAGACACATAGTGGAAAAGTACTGATACAGTGGCAGGAAGAGCCCGTTTCCTGCGAGAGGTGTGGCCAAAGGTTAGTACTTTTGTGGTGTTGAGTTGACCAGAGACAACTCTGACTCTGGCTGATCTTAATATCGTGTTGTGTTCCAGCGCTGTACTTTTTCTAAATAAGATTAAACAGACAAACTTTACATTGAGTAAACTATGAGATATAACAGAAGAATATAGTTTTTATTCTCAAAGTTATAGTTTCAGCACACACAGTACCAATACAGACTGTTTTAGAGTAACAACCGTCCTGCTGATCGTTAACATGTGCTCCACAGATTGGGTATTGGCAGTAACAATGAATGAATGAAAGAATGAACTTCCTCAAGAGGAAATTTGTCTTGAGCAGTTGTTGCATTGCTGCTGTAGACGTAAATTACAGTTTAACAGTAGCTAAACACAATCAACGACAAAATTTAAAACTAGCAATTTAAAGTGTTAATGTGCAGAGGCTGGGACAAATGACAGTTTCACTGTATTGGTCCTACACGGAGGCCCCCTCAATTTTTGGGCTATTTTTCAGATAATATGATTGATAACACAAAAACCTTTCTTTGACTCATAGTTAGGGGTGAAGCCATTTATTGTCAAACAACTGTGTTTACTCTTTTTAAATCATGATGAAAACAGAAACTACACAAATGACCCTACACAAAAGTGATTGTGACCTAATAACATGAACACAAGTCGACACAAACAGGTTTGAATGGCTACTTAAGGTAACCATCCTCACCTGTGTCAGTGAGTTTCTGCTCCTGACAGACCCTTGTATCTCTCATCAGTCATCTCATCTAAATCATGGAGAAAGCAAAACAATTGTCAAAGAATCTGTGGAAAAAGGTAATTGAATTTTATAAAAAAGAAAACGGATATTTTCAGCCACAACTGCCAGGAAAATTGTTCGGGATGCAAAGAAAAACCCACAAATAACTTCAGCTGAAATACAGGACTCTCTGAAAAAAGTGGTGTGGCTGTTTCAAGATGCACAATAAAGAGGTACTTATTACAAAGCCTTCTGACTCTCTTCCCCCTCACCTTTACTCCTCAGATTTATGTAATACACTTGCCTCATTTTTCATATCGAAAATCCATAACCGCACTGTCCTGTCATCAATATAAGTGTTGTTTTAAAATTATTGAAGAACAGAATCAGAATCAGAAAAATGTTATTGCCATTGTCAGTAAACAACATTCACAAACTAGAAACTTGCTTTGGCGATAAGGTGCGACATTAAGGGATTCATAAAAACACAAAATAAAATACTAAATAAATAAAATATACATATAATATAATGTTGTAAAGCAACCTTGAGTGTCCAGAAAGGCGCATTATAAATAAAATGTATTATTATTATTACATTTACCCGATGCTTTTATCCAAAGCAACTTACATTGTTCTACAGTAATTACCAGTGTTACAGCCACTGGAGGCAAGGTGGGTTAAGTGTCTTGCCCAAGGACACAACGACAGTATGAACTGTGGGGAGAATGGGAATCGAACCGCCTACCTTCCGGTTGAAGGACGACCGCTTTAACCACTGAGCTACTGCCGTCCTTATTATTGAAGAAAAATGGGCTGCATGGTTGAGTCGCCAGAAGAAAGCCATTATTGCACAAATGTCACAAAGCATCCCGCTACAACACACCAAACAGCTCAGAGACAAGCCTCAAAACTGAGTGATGAGACCAAAATTAAAATTTTTGTCCACAACCATAAACTTTACATTTGGAGAGGAGTCAACAAGGCCTTCGGTGAAAGGTACACAGTCCTACTGTGAAACATGGAGGTGGATCTGATGTTGCACTGTCCACACGAATCTCCAAGTATCTGTAGGATGCCACCTGCTGAATGGCCATGTCTTTGATGAGGACAGGCTCATGGTTAAAAATGTTCTGAGTCTTTAATATTCAATATAAGACAGTTGTGACTCAGTGAATGAGTTTATTTCATTGTGGTAGGAGGACAGGTCCATATCCTTGTGTAACAGACTCGGAATGTCATCTGCATATTTTATAATGCCATTATTTGAATGTCCCCTTCTTGAACCGCCACCTTATCTTGTTGGAAGGGTTTGAGTGCCAGAATGATTCTAGGAGCTATGTTGTCGGGGGCTATAGCGCCCCTGGTAGGGCCTCCCAAGGCAAACAGGTCCTAGGTGACGGGCCAGACAAAGAACGGTTTAGAACCTTTTATGGATATTATAAAATTATGGACTGCGAAAGTGACACCTGGAGGGGCGTGATTGGGAGGAACGACCCCCGGAGCTGAACCCGAGTGGTGTTCTGTTATTGGACTTCTGTGCTAGTCACAGTTTGTCCATAACGAACACCATGTTCAAGCATAAGGGTGTCCATCAGTGCACGTGGCACCAGGACACCCCAGGCTGGAGAACGGGGGGTCAGTGGAGCCTTGGCGGAGGAAGGCAGTCCTCACGCAGAGGGGTCAACTCCCTCTTTGGCATTCTGGACCCTGGCAGGTCTACAACATCACTCAAGAAAATGGATTCAGAAGGTGTTGAAAAGGCAAGGCAAGGCAATTTTATTTCTACAGCACAATTCATACACTGGAAACTCAAAGTGCTTCACAG
>JALDNG010008213.1:0-33383 GCA_024349245.1 Neodontobutis hainanensis
CAATGGCAAGCCACTTGCACAAGTATCCATCAAATGTGGCATATACCAAGGAGATGCTCTGTCCCCACTGCTGACTGGCTAAGGATACCGACTCAGGAATGGGGCTACCATCAGTCACCTTCTCTACATGGATGACATCAAGCTATACGCTAAGAGCGAGCGGGACATTGACTCACTGATCCACACCACCAGGATCTACAGCTCTGACATTGGGATGTCATTCGGGCTTGAGAAGTGTAGTCGAATGGTGACAAAGAGAGGGAAGGTAGTCCACACAGAAGGGGTCTCACTACCAGAAGGAACAATAGCAGACATTGAGGATGGTTACAAGTACCTTGGAATACCACAGGCAAATGGCAACCTTGAAGAGGTAACAAGGAAAACAGCAACTGCCAAATACCTCCAACGAGTAAGGCAAGTCCTAAGAAGTCAGCTCAATGGCAAGAACAAGGCACGGGCAATAAACAGCTACGCCCTGCGGGTGATCAGATACCCTGCGGGAATAATAAGGTGGCCAAAGGAAGAGATACAGACCACAGGCGTTAAGACACAGCTCCTCACCATGCATGGAGGGTTCCATCCCAAATCCAGCACCCTGAGACTGTACGCTAGCCGTAAGGAAGGCGGCCGTGGACTAGTGAGTGTGAAAGCCACTATCCAGGATGAAACATCCAAGATCCACAAGTACATCAAAGATAAGGCCCCAACAGATGACGTGCTTAGTGAATGTCTCAGGCAATGGGGAACAGAGGACGAGGAGCTGGAGGAGGGACCATCATGGGAGGACAAACCCTACATGGGATGTACCACCGAACATAACTAAAGTGGCTGATATCAAGAAATCCTACCAATGGCTAGAATGGCTGGGCCGGACTGAAGGACAGCACAGAGGCACTCATCATGGCTGCACAGGAACAAGCCCTGAGCACCAGAGCAATAGAGGCCCAGATCTACCACACCAGACAAGACCAAAGGTGTAGGCTGTGCAAACAGGCCCCTGAGACAATTCAACACTTAACTGCAGGGTGTAAGATGCTGGCAGGGAAAGCATACATGGAACGCCATAACCAAGTGGCTGGCATAGTGTACTGGAACATCTGCACAGAGTACGGACTGGAAATCCCGACAAAGTAGGAAATATATATATATATATATATATATATATATATATATATATATATATATATATATATATATATATATGTGTGTGTGTGTGTATATAGCTCTGAACTCTCCTACCGCCAAAAAAACACTAAATTTGATGGGACAACTATACTTTTGAGGACAATAACCATTTCATGTCTTAAGCAATTTTACAGAGGCCTAAATGTATTATTTATTTAAAGAAGGAAAAGTATATAAAATATATACAGTATACATTATGTTTAACAACATTTAAAAAAGTAGCCCTTCTCTCAAGGGGTTCCTGATGGTTACCCTCTGGTGTGATAGCATCAGAAAGGCAGTTGGTAAGAGCTTCATCATAAAGTCCACTTAATGTCTCTACATTTTCTGTTTTCAATTTCTCTTCCATATTAATGTTTTTCTGTCTTCTTTTTACCATCTTTGATAAATTTTGAGAGTGAAGCGCTATATAAATCTGATATAAAATTATAAAATACACTGTACAGCCACTGACAGATGTAGAGAGCAACATTAGAAAAATTTGACTTTTCCTATCAGAGCACTCTACACAAAACCTAGTCCAGGCTCTTGTCCAAACGGGATTATTGCAATGCTCTACTGGCTGGACTCTGGTTCCACCCTCATATCTTTACTAACTAATACAGATCTATGTTCAGACCAGATCCCTGCGATCTGCAAAATGAACAACGTTTGGTGGTACCATCCCAAAAAGGAAAAAAATCACTCTCGGGATCTGTTCCACACTGTGGAAAATCTACCTGCTCCTACAGGATCAGCAGATTCTGTAACCATCTTTAAAAAACACCATCAACAACTAACTGCCAAACACTGAATTCTACTTCCTTTCTATCTTTTCTTTATAAAATAAAAAAAATAATTCCTGCAAATCAAATCACAATATGGAGTGCTTTGATTTGCCTGATGGAGTTTTGTCTCCATCAGGCATGCTTCCCCTCATATCCAATATTACCAAACAAGACACCTCTGTCCTGAGTGCTTTGGAACATGCACCCTCAGATTGAATGCAACCAAACTAAATTAAGCAAATATATTGGATTCGGCAAAATGAAAATATATTCGCATTCAGATAGTTTCCGCAAATTTATGAACCAAACAACTATTCAGTAAGAAATTACAGATGTGGAAAGAAGTTTTTTCTTTTATGTTTCCGACTGGTAAGATGTTCTCAACAGTGCATGGGTTACCCATTAGAGAGTTTCATAGTGTCACAGGAGGAGGGCCTAAGTGCCATTATATACAATAAACTCCTGGGAGGATAGAAAAATAGGTATTGTACAAAAAGAAGCAGGGACATCTTTATACCAGGACTAGAAGTCACAGAATATTTGGGATAAAAAGTGACCGGAAGATGGGCATTTGAGATTTTGAAGTGATCCTATTCTTATTCAGTTGTACACACAGAGTAAGCTCAGATCAGAGAACAAAACATTTTTCACTCTGCCGCCAATGTCTTGCATATAGCATTCTTAGAAGCATAGTTTGACCGCTGGCATGAGTAGACATTACAACAATGATTCTGGCTGTAAAATCTTTGACACATGGGAAGTATCTTTACCATATATTTTTGTTAAATCCCTGAGAACTGAAATGACACTAGAAAATACTTTGGCTTTCATTATTAGTCTTTTGTGCTCCTTGTGGTGATAAAAACAGGAAGTCACAACCATAGATCAGCAGGTGAGTACACATCAGGGTCTTTACATGTAGCAACATATGATCTGTAACCATACAAGGCATCATCAGTTCACAAATAGTTGGTGCTATATGAAAAAACAAAAAATTATTTGCTTTGAAGTTTTACCAGCAGCTGGACTCACTCAGCAGGCACCGCTCAAACAGGTAATGAATAAGCAGTAAGTAAAAAAAGCTGGTAGTGCTTTGTTTTTGATTAGCTAATGTTTGGGGGATTGATTGCTAAGTGTTAAAGCCAGAAATGTGCTTCAGAGCAGTATGGGTTACCAGAATGAATGCACACTTAGTCCCTGGATACACAAACACAGCTATTTTTATAAACTTTTTTTTCTCCATTTATAAAAATATCTCTGTCCAGAATTTTTTTAAGATATCTCTGTCCACAAGTCCCTACTGAAAAATCATAAAAACAGAAGATGGCTTAAAACAGAAACCACAGAGTAAAAGTTAGAGCATGTGCAGTGAGTCTGTTTTGTTTTGGAAGCGCCAAACTCTTCTGAAAGTATAAGCGATGCTGAGTCTGATGCAAAAAGAGATTGTATTCTGTCACAGGGGCCGAGGTGGAAATGGAAAAAGGGCGCAGTGGCTCAGTAGGTGGATTAAATGTAAATGTAAATGTGTCTTTACTGTAAAAAGAGAATATTGGATCCAGTACTGAAGAATTTTCAGCCAACAATGTGTTGAGTTGTTCAGTAAGCTAATGAGTGCTCCAGACTGAAGTGATGTTATCACTCGGCTGAAAAGACTCTAGATGTAGATGTTCTCCCTCAGAATTAGAGTCAGACATTACTAATGCCAAAGCTTCATCACAGGTGTATTTTTTTATTTGTGATTTTGCGTTTACCATCTCGTTTGTAGAGAATAAGGCTTCTATTGATCCGTACCTGACACTCCCACTGAGACGCAGGTTTGAAGTCTTCTTCTATGAATGAATTTTTTTTAATGGCATTACATGGTAGTTTCATCTGCAGTGTGCAGAAACAGTTAGTTGTTGCAGGTCCAGTAGCATTTAGTTGCAAAATCACGCTTAGCATGTCTCTGTAGCCACAAGCTAAAGCGGCAGCTGTACATTCAGATAAAATGTTCCAACACTATTTAGTGCTATGTTAGAGTGTCACGTAAGAACTGAAAAACAGTCAGAGAAACAGCCATTTCAGCCCGTTAGCTGATAACAAGTGGTGTATCATTTTTGTTGCAGTTAGGGAATATAAATGCATGCTGGTCGTAGGTCGTTGTCTCAAAACACAGCTGAACATTGTAATTAAAAACAAAAAATTTCATCTTACTCAGATTTGCACTAGATGAGAATCATTAGGAAAATGGTGAAAATTACTTGGAATACAGCGCTAGCAGAAAGAACATAGTGGGATTTTCTTGCAAATAAACGATAAAAGTTTTACTGTTCATACTTGAAACTGATAAAACAAACGTGATAACAGTGGGCAAGGTAAAAGTAACAGCTATAAAGTTGTTTTTAAAAGCCAATCTTACCCCGTTTGCTGAATTAGCTGACACATTACTATGGTACAGGAGTAAACATCCCAGACGCCTCTCTCTCACTCACACGGGGAAGTGGGTGTGGCTTTTGAAAAAATTACAAATTACAGCTTTAATATTTTATTTGGTGGGTGGGGTTTGTGTGTTTTGTGCATATTACTTATTATGGACTTGACACTGCTTATCTTTGAACATGGTGTTTGTTATGGACAAACTGTTGCTAGCACAGAAGTCAAATAACAGAACACCACTCGGTTTCAGATCCGAGGGCCGTTCCTACCAATCACGCCCCTCCAGGTGTCAATGTCGCTGCCCATGTGAGCGTTGAAGTCACCCAGTAGAACGATGGAGTCGCCAGTCGGAGCACTTTCCAGCAACCAACCCAGAAACTCCAAGAAGGTCGCATACTCTGCACTGCCATTTGGCCCGTAAACAAAACAACAGAGAGAGACCTATCCCAGATCTCGCTTTCCTGCACCTTCGGGTTAATTTGTCAATGTAATAAAATAAAAAAAAAAGAAGTGAATGATTAAACATTTATCACCAACAGCTGTCTGTTCACGGCTCCATTAGTTACAACGTAATGTTTAGCAAACAAAATTCTAGAGCTTACGTTTTCTCCAAAGAGCAAAAATGCTAAAAATGGCTGCTTTTACAAGAAAATGTTCTCTGAAAGAAGGCATAAAAATGTTTCAAAACACTGATGAGGCTGAGTCTGGTGATGATTGGGAAACGGATGATGAAAGTTGAATTTGAATCTTGGAGACACGCACACCAGGCCAGCAGCTGGGAGAGAGCATAGCGCTTAGACTGGCAGAGATATTTACGGACAAAGGGAGAAATATGGCAAATAGCATTGGTTTTATATAGCGGTTTTCCACCTAGAAGGCACTCAAAGCGCTTTTACATTAATCTTCCATTCACCTACCAGTGTTACAGCTGGAACACCACTGGAGGCAAGGTGGGTTAAGTGTCTTGCCCAAGGACACAACGACAGTATGAACTGTGGGGAGACGGGAAATCGAACCACCAACCTTCCGGTTGAAGGGCGACCACTCAACCACTGAGCCACTGCGCCCACACAATATATCACCAGCACAACTTAACCTTTGCATGGAGACCCCAAAGGATTTCTAGTACATCGCTTTTACCACTCAGCCACAACTACATGCAGCCCCTCGATAACCACCAGGTTAGGTTTAATACACATGGGCTCCCCTTGTACAAGTTACCCAGTGGCAGAGTCTCCCGTGTCCCTGGTGGTATAGTGGCTAGGAATCGGCGCTCCCGGGTTTGATTTCAGGTCAGGGAAAATGTTGCTTCTTTTCAAACTAATGCAGCAGACATGTGGATTCTTGCCATCTTTGGCAAGATCTGTAAATGTTCTACTAAATTCCATTAGGAGATTGATTAATGAACTTGTGTTCACTTGCTGTTCATGGAAGACCGATCTTCATTTCATCCAAAAGCTGTAGACCTATGAATTCTTGACATCTTTTGCAGACAGTTTCCTTGATTACATGGTGTTGTGCCATCAATAACATACAGTGGCTCTACTCTTGAATAATCCAATGTGGGTTCGTGAAATTAACTGCTAATCTATGACAATAGTCAAATACAGGTTGCCTGTAATGTGTTTCTCACATACATCAAGCCATTCCTCTCTTACAGTGGTTACATGCTAAGCTTCAGTCTCTGCACAAATAGGTTCAAGTCCCAACTGGGGTTGTCCTGTGATCAGCTCCCTTCACCTTTGTGTTCCACTTAAAGAGGACAGATAAATCATAAGGTTCGCTGAAGGTAGTGTGGCTGAGTGGTCAAAGATGCTGGCTAGTGCAAAGTACATTTAAAGCATTTCTTGAGCCATAAAAATGAAAAAAGTTCATGAGTCACACATTGTAAGGAACAACCCTGACTAAGTGGCAGAAATGGATTCACGTCCCAACTAATGATTGTGCTAAAATCAAGTCTATTCACTTTTGTGTTGAGTGAAAAGATGACAGCTGAATCCTAAGATAGTGCGATTGGTTAACTTGATGGAGCAACCTGTTAAAACTGTTGAGAGACAATTTGACAAACTTGAAACCTATACAAGATATGATCATAAGCTCATAGGGGTCTCCAAAAGCAATAAAGAAAACATTTGCCACTAGGTCATGAACATTTTTCAAATGGTACTTCTCCCGATGAAGGAAAAGCTGCTTGATGCTAAAGAATCGGGCCATTGCAGGTACATTTACACTTTTCCTGTATATGTATGTGCTTATACTTCTATGTTATTTTTCAATGTAATAAAATAAAAATAAAAAGAAATGAATGATTAAACATTTACCACCAACAGCTGTCTGTTCACGCCTCCATTAGTTACAACGTAATGTTTAGCAACCAAAATTCTAGAGCTTACGTTTTCTCCAAAGGGCAAAATTGCTAAAAATGGCTGCTTTTACAAGAAAATGTTCTCTGAAAGAAGACATAAAAAAGTTTCAAAACACTGATGAGGCTGAGTCTGGTGATGATGGGGAAACGGATGATGAAAGTTGAATTTGAATCTTGGAGACACACACATCAGGCCAGCAGCTGGGAGAGATCATAGCGCTCAGACTGGCAGAGCCATTTATGGAAAAAGGGAGAAATATAACCACAGCACAACTTAACCTTTGCGTGGAGACACCAAAGGATTTCTAGTACATCTCTTTTACCACTCGACCAAAACTACATGCAGGCCCTGGATAACCACCAGGTTAGGTTTAATACACATGGGCTCCCCTTGTACCAGTTACCCAGAGGCGGGTTGTCCCTTGTCCCTGGTGGTCTAGTGGCTAGGCTTTGGCGCTTTCACCGCTGCCCGGGTTCGATTCGGTCAGGGAAAACGTTGCATCTTTTCAAACTAATGCAGAAGACATGTGGATTCTTGCCGTCTTTGGCAAGATCTGTAAATGTTCTACTAAATTGCATTAGGAGATTGATCAATGTACTTGTGTTCATGCAAGACCAATCTTGATTTCATACAAAATCAGTAGACATGTTATCATGTTCTACTTCCAGGCCAGCAGCTGGGAGAGAGCATAGCGCTCAGACTGGCAGAGCCATTTATGGAAAAAGGGAGTGTTATAATAATTTTACTTTCCTTTACAGATTAAATGAGCAGACGAAGGAGACTGAGTATGATTTTAGAATAAAGTGTCAGGTTTTCTTCCTTGCAAGGAATTAAGCAAAATACATGTCAGACACAGTTACAGCCTGAGGGTTTTGCTCTCGTTCTACCCAAAAGTAAACATTTGCATTTTATATCAGATGGTTCAGACAGTGCCTTGGACAGTGACGATGGTAACCGCCTCTAGAGACCTACAACCCATAAGCCAGGTGGTAATATGTCTAGGTCTATGTTGAAGGCCAGGGCATGAACAAAATAAGCCACAGTAATAATGAAATAATAATTGGATGAAAATTCCCATAACATATCCCCCCTGTTTATGCCAGGCATGGCATAAATCAAAATAACCCACCTTGATGTGAATTTTACTTTAATTCAGGAGTGAAAAACCGCGACAGTTGACCTAGCCTAAGTAAGTACATTTGACCCTTTGGTAAGTTACCTATAGCCGGAAAAAAGACCTCCTGATGCCCCTTCTGTCAAAGGCGGCTATTCACAAACAAGGCTACGCTATAAAATATAAGTAACTGATTAAGTAATCACACACACATGTCCAATCAGAAGACAGGAAAGGATTACAAAATTCTTAACAGAACAAAAATCAAAGGGGATTACAATACTGATTGTTTAAATTCAATAAAACGTAAATCAATTAAAACATATGTCATCACTCCAAAAGAATATAGGAAAGGTGCCGGAGGGTAAGCTTGTCTTCCCATCGAACTTAAGATCTCCGGCCTGACCCTGCCTATCCCGTCGCTGACCCTGTAACAAAAGAAACATAAAAAAGGAGTGAGACACATTCTTCAGGATTAAAATCCATTCTCTTAAGCATAATAAATTCAGTGAACCATACGGCCCTTAGGACTTGAGTGTGGCCACGTCATGGTGCTGTGGAACTTGAAGTTAAACCATGGTCTGATCATTGTATATATTATCAAACGTCTCCGTCCAATCAGATTGGTCATCATCATCTGCCTTTGGGATGGACACGTCATCGTCTGTCTCGGTGGCCCAGTGCCTGTACGTTAGCGCTGACTTAGCAAAGGTTGCGTCAACCAGTCTCGTCATGAGGACCCGGAGACATGGAACACAACAACAAATAAACAGGATTAAGCATACGACTGCCACAGTCAGGGATATGAACACTGACTTCAGAATTCCCGCCCATCTCCCAAACATTTCTTCAAACCATGATGTAATATTGTCCTGTATGCCTGAGTTTTCAGCCAGTTCGATAGATAAGGTGTTCAGTCCGTCTAAAGCTCTGGTTATGCTTCCCTCAGGAGCTGTGTTGTTAGGGATAAAGGTACAACAAACTTGTCCAAACATTTTGCATACCCCCCCTTTCTCCGCTAAGATCATGTCCAGTGCCATTCTGTTTTGCCAGGCCATGAGGCTGGTCTTGTCCAGTTGTTCAGCTAAACCGACCACTGCATCGCGGGTGTAATTAATGAATCTCTGTTGGTTATAATAAATGTAATTAATCCAATCCACATTCTTATTTATGGTTACCCACCAAAAGAGAAGTGATTCAAAACCGGCAGCAATCTGATTTCTGGCTTTAAACTCGTTAGGGACCCCTCTAGGGACCCCAATACTTTCGATGTATACTTGATTATCAAATGAGCCTGAGGGTACTGCCCTCTTGCTCCTCACATGTGAGTCCACTTTCACAATACCATTATCTGCATTGTGTGGAAGTATGTAAAATGGGAGGACCAACTGAATGAGTGCACAAGTACCAGTCCAATTAGCAGGCAACTTTGGTTGAATGGTCCTACCTCCGCAGAACCACCAAACGTCCGCCCTGCCTCCTACGTGGTTTCGCACCCAAGAGTCATTAAGGTCTCCCTTAGTTGTATTCAACGTGATGTTACAGGAAGACAGGTGTCCGACCTCCACCTTTCCCCTCCAGGTTATGCAGGTGTAGTTGCCCTCATTGGGAGAAAACCAAGGTGGTTTAATATTGTTCTTTACAGGTGGGTAACGATAATGCAACTCAAAACATGTGTCTGGTGCAGTAACCTGATTGTACAATTTCAACATACATTCAAATTTTTATAATCATTAAATGGTGTAATTGGAAAAGGTACTGTAGCTAATAGAGGCCTGGCCCCTGCACAAGCATAACAATTTCCCATTGGATCATTTTGTTCAACAGTATATACCAACCAATTAATCCATTCATTCTTTTCGGCATAACCTGTTTCCACTGAGATGGTTTGCTGGACAGTCTCTGTATCAGTATTAGCAATAGCTTTAGTAACCTTAATTCTAAAAAGGCCCAGTGGGTCTTTCACCGTGATGTAAACCCCCATAACAAACACGTGTGAGTCTCCCACCCTTGGTTGTTTCAGGTTGAGGGTGAGTCCGTTCAGTGTCTCGGTTACAGTCAGTCTTTGTTTCAGGTCCGGTGAAGAGAGAGGCTGAGGATTGTATCCCCAGTCCTTGGGACCTGTGTTTGCAATTACATTACTCCAAGAATCACAGGCTTTGTGACCTCCAGTGATGCAGATATACTTCACTTCTCCAATCCAGGATGACTCTCTGTTTCTTTCACAGTCTATGACAGAGCAGAGATTAATCGAGCAACACAATCAATTTGAGCAACGCAATTTATCGTCAGAATTGTGTCTGGGTTATCTCCTACTTCCCTTTTCCCTCTAGCAAGTACAGTATTGTTCTGCTCTACTTGGGTTTGGGAAGGTGCCTCGAAATGCCATATTATGGGTATTGTAATTATGAGGATAGAGCTAACAGAATGCATAGGGTGCCTCTGAAGCCACACCCAGTCATGCGGTATGGATGCCATGGTTTGACGGGGTTCTGCATGGTGTCTGAGTACTTATCTTACTTCGGAACTCTGGCTCTTTTGCAGTGAGTTAGATGTACCCAAGTACCACGCTCAGCAATACAGCCGTGGGAGTAGATAGTAGAACCTGATATGGACCTTCCCAACGTGGTGAGGACCAGTTCTTTCGTTTCAACACCTTGATGAACACCCAGTCCCCTGGCTCCACAGGTTGACTTCCCGCTCGACTTGTCTTGTGGGAGCAGAAACTGTAGACATAGTTTTTGCATTTCAACATTTTAGCCATGTAGTCTGAAATATGTTCAGTATCTTCTGTGTCATCTCCCTTCAACTGTATAGTTGGAACTCTGTAGGGTCTGCCATACAGTATTTCATATGGTGAGATCCCTTTAACACGTGGCTGTATGTGTAAGCTCAACATTACCAGTGGGAGACAGTCCACCCAAGACCTTCCTGTCTCCTCCATTGCTTTTCTGAGCTTAGCTTTAATTGTTCCATTCAGCCGTTCAATCCTTCCAGCCGACTCAGGATGGTAGCTGGTAAAGTATTTCATTTGTATGGAAAAAATCTGTGATAGTTCAGATATCACTGTGTTCCTGAAATGGGAACCATTGTCACAATAAATTCGTGTTGGAAATCCAAACCTGGGTGCAATAACTGTGGCCAGTGCCTTCGCAACTGTTAGTGCATTGTTAGTTGCTGTTGGTATCACTTCTGCCCAACCAGAAAACAAATCAATAATGGTTAAACAGTATTTTTTCCCTAGACATTTGTTCAGTTCAATAAAGTCCATGAATATGTATTCAAAAGGATAACTAGGCTCCGGTATACGTCCTGGTAATGGCCTGAGCCGTCCTTGTGTGTTATGTTTAGAACAAATAATACATGATGCACAAAAGTTTCTGGAATAGTTTTGGAATCCATATGCTGCAAAGTATTTATTTATCATTGATACCATTCCCCCTGTTGAGACATGCGTTAGTCCATGACTCAAAATAGCAGCATATCTGAAAAGAGCCTTGGGCAGTATCGGTCTGTTCTCAGTGTCAACCCAAACAGATGAGCTGTTTAAGGTAGCATTTTTCTTCAACCAGAGTTGTTTTTCAGAGTCTGGTACTTTTGACTGCATGTCCTTCAACAAGTCTTGGTCAATATGGTCTGTAGTGTCTACTGATGCGTACACAGAGTCCTTGTCTGGTGGCCTTCCTGCAGCATTCTTAGCTTCAATATCTGCTTTTTTGTTCCCAAGGGAAACTAAATCTGTTTTAGATGTATGTGCTGTGCATTTACAAACCGCTACTTCCAAAGGAAGTTGAATGGCTTCCAATAGCTGTAGGATTAAATCTTTGTGTGTAATTGGCTTGCCCGTGGAAGTGATCATCCCTCTGTTTTTCCACTGTTGAGCAAAGACATGTAAAGTTGAAAAGGCATATTGACTGTCAGTGTATACAGTGATTTTTTTATCCTTTCCCAGTTTGCATGCTTCGGTTAAAGCCCCTAGTTCAGCTGCTTGTGCCGAGTAGTGTGCTGGTAATGAACCTGATTTAAGAACTCGGTCATTAGTCACAATTGCATATCCTGAAGCATTAGTCCCGTCCATTCGTTTTTTACATGAGCCGTCTACAAACATTACAATGTCCGCTGAAGTTAAAGGCATGTCCTTTAAGTCCGGTCTAGGTAATACTGTTTGTGCCGTCTCAGTTAAACAATCATGTTTGTCTCCATCTGTTTCGTTTGGTAACAGTGAAGTGTTACACCACTCAATGGTTAAATGAGGTTGTGTCATAAGTATTGTCATACAACTTAAGTGCCGCGCTGGAGACATAAACGATAATTTATTCTGAAGCAATAGCACTGCAACTGCATGTGATACTTTCAGTGTTAATGGATGGAACAGAATCAGTGTAGCTGAACTCTGAACAGCTAAAGCTGCTGCTTGGACAGCTTGGAGACACGGTGGCATCGCACGTGAAATGGGGTCTAAACATGATGAGAAGTACCCCACGGGCCGTAGTCTCCCTCCGAATGGCTGAGTGAGAACACTGGTCATGAAACCATTCCTTGAGTCACAGGTTTGAATAAATTCTTTTGAATATTCTGGGAGAGCCAGCACTGATGCTCCCACTAATATTTGTTTTATATTAGTAAAAGCCGCTTCACCCTCTGCAGTCCATTGAATGACATCTTGTGCTGCCATTGGGACATCATATATTAAACATTGTAGTGGCTGTGTTGTTTCTGCATAATTAGGTATCCATTGTCTGCAGAAATTAGTCATGCCCAAAAAGGACATCATTTGTTTCTTTATTACAGGTCTGGGTGCCTTCAAAATAGCAGCCTTCCTGTTTTCATCTAATTGTTTACCATTGTGTGTGAGTTGGAAACCTAAATATTTGACTTGTGTTTTCCACAGCTGCAGTTTGTTTTTACTTACTCTGTGGCCTTGTTCAAAAAGGAATGTGAGCAGAGCCAGAGTGTCTGCTCTGCACTGCTTCTCTGTTCCTGAGGCCACTAAAATGTCATCCACATACACAATTAACTGACTGCCCTGTGGAGGGTCAAATTTGGACAAATTAGCAGTTATTGATTGACAGAATAACGTTGGTGATTCGCAGTACCCCTGGGGTGCACGTGTGAACGTTAGCTTATGGTTTCTGTACTGGAATGTAAACCAAAATTGTGAATCTGGATGCACTGGGATGGAAAACAATGCATTTGCTAGATCAATAACTGTAAAACTTTTGCTGAAGGATTTAAATCATTCAGCAATGTGTTTGGATTTGGCACCAAAGGTGCTCTTGGAATTACAGCGTTGTTCACGGCTTGTAAATCCTGTGTCATTCTCCATCCTGTTGATGGAGCAGCTTTTTTAACAGGAAACAAAGGTGAATTACATGGAGAGTCTGGACACTCTCTGATCACCCCCGACTTCTTTAGTGCTTCCACTAAAGGTGCAATACCGTCTTCGGCTTCCTTTTTTAATGGATATTGTCTTTGATATGGTCGAAAAGACCCTTTAGGAGTAATTTTGTATGGTTCTACTCCTTTAATTAATCCTACATCAGCCGGACCTTTAGACCACAATCCCTCAGGGATGTCTGCTAAGGCCTCCTCCTCTTCGTGTGTCAGTACAAATCATTCTGAGAACTCTGTGTCCACAGTAAGCTGGACACTGTCCTCCATTGTTGATTTTGCTGTTAGTCTGAATGCTTTCATACCGTAGGGTGTTGGGACCACCCTGATATGAAGATCTGCCATCAGATCTCGTCCTAATAAATTTATTGGGCATAATTGGGAGATTGCAAACGCAGCTTTTGTTTCAGTACCAGTTTGTGGGTCACTTACTTTTAACGCATGCGTAAGTCGTTCAGATACAATGTGTCCTGTCGCAGATTTAACTCGAAGTACATTGAACAGATGAGTTGTGAATTTCCTGTCTGCACATTCATTTCAGATAATTGATCTACACGCTCCCGTGTCACAAAGGAATTCAATGAAATAGCCGTCTATTACAATATTTATCATTGTTTTTTCTTCATAAGCTAATAACACCTCAGTGTTGTCCAGGGATAGAATTTCCCCCTGTACATCCTCGTTAATGTTACTGTTGTTTTGATAGTTAGGACTGTATGTTTGTGTGTGCATCTGACCTTCAGTACCAACGGTTAGTCAGGACTGGCTTTCTTGAGGCCTTGGTCCCGGGGAAGCACGGTCTCTCCCTCCTTTCCCTGATCTGTTACGATTGCCTCGGCCTCTGCCTCTGCATTCTTTTGCCCAATGCCCTCTCGACCACAGTTGAAGCACACATCGCTGTCCACGCCACGCCATGCACGTCCAG
Organism: Neodontobutis hainanensis; assembly: GCA_024349245.1. Lineage (NCBI taxonomy): Eukaryota > Metazoa > Chordata > Actinopteri > Gobiiformes > Odontobutidae > Neodontobutis > Neodontobutis hainanensis. The sequence continues at coordinate 14,164 of JALDNG010008213.1, forward strand.
TCCCTGCCCCTCCTTTCCCTCTGCGCTTGCCTCTTCGTTCGTCAACATTTCCTCGAAAAATACATCAGAGTAGGTGGAATTCACAACTATAAATGTTTCACTCGCTCGTTTCCTCTTTTTACTGTTTTTTTCTTTTTCCATGTTTTCAGCATGCACTGCATACTCCTTTACCATTGATAAAGACGCTGTGGCCCATCCAATTTGATGTTTTTTCACAAAATGAGCAAGTTCAGGTTTTATTCCACATAGGAATGCATTTTTTAGCTGATTAGCATATGGTGAGGTTTCTTGATTAACAGGCTGAGTTATACCACTGTGTGTGTCAAACACTTCCTTTAATCTGTTAAAATACACAAGCACTGACTCTTCATCGGTTTGTTTACAATGAGCTATTTTAGAATAATCTGCTCAGCCGCGGTAATGATCCACTATTCTGGTCAACAGTAGCTCCACACGAGTACCCCATAAACCTTCTTTATACAATATTGGCTTTGCATCAACCAGTGGATCCCATGTGTCTTTAACTAAACACCAGTCAGCTTTTAACATAACTCTTAGAGCATGTTCTATTTCGAGCGTATCCAGATTGTAACTTTCACAGAGTCTGTAAAACATTATTTTAAATTCTCCTGTATTTATTTTCAGGTGCGGAATGTCAGCCGTTGCCTCTTTCACATCGAGCTCTGTCCACGGTCTATAAACCCGGACTGTAGCTGGCTGGTCATCTTGACCCGCTCTCGGATTTGGCATTTCAATTAATGGATAATTTTCAGTGGGGTCATATTCTGTTTTCAATTTAGGATATTTAGTAGTAACAGTAGTAGGATAGAATGACTTACCGCTTCGTGTTAGATGCCTGTCCTCTCCGCTGGAGCACCCTGCTTCCTGCCCCGCAGGAGAGGACCAAGCCGCTGCTGTTCCAGAGGCAGTGGGACGAGGGGGAGGGGCGCGAGGCCAATGCTGTGGCTGGTGGCAACAATGCTTCAGGAATCAACTGTGAAGCGCCGGAGGGTTGTGCGGGTACCACGACCTGTTGATTCTGGTCCTGGTTTGGATAGGGAGGAGGAGATGTTGTGCTGGGACCCAGGTCGTCCTCAAGTTTTTGTTCTCGGCGGTAGTATGCATGTAAAGAAGGATAAGTTGAGATGGTTACAGTTTGTTCATCATTCAATTCTTTAATTTGTTTAGCTTTGTCTTCTGCTACATTTCTAAGGTTTTCCTCCTTTTTACTATTCATTTTCGTTTGAATCTCTGTTTGTCTACTTATTCTTCTTTTCTGCGCTTCAATAAGCCATTTCTGAGCCTGAGGCAGTCCTGCCTGCATCTGTTTACTTTTTTGCACATTGTTGGTCACAATATTTTTAACCAGCTCCTCACAGTCCATTACTCGTAATTTACCAGAGAATCCATATTTCGCTTGCCATCTGCTCAAATGGATTACATTAGCTGGGTCAAGTTGCTGCATCAACTTAGCGTCACCAGTTAAGGTTTTTTCACAATCAGGCTTACTAGCCTTAGCACCCATTATTCCGACTGAATCACTTTTCACAGTAAACTAATCAAATGCAATCAATACTCATTCGTATCCCAATCACACTCTCAATCACACTCCATCTAACAATATTTATCAAAGGAAAAGAAGAGGTTAGAAGGGTTAGAAAGGTTATATAGTTATAAACCGAACTTCATAAACACTTGGTGTGTTTTTTGTTTTTTTGTTTTTTTCTTCTCTCACTGCGCCTCAGTCTCACACCGTGACCAACTTCCAGCACCGCAGCAGCCAATCACAGCAGCATTAGCGCATCACACAGCAGTGAATCACACATCCGTGAATCACCCAGTACTAGCAGGCCTGCTTTTACCAAGTCCCACGGACTCCGGACCTATGTATCTCACTTAAAGGTGTTAGGCTAAGAATCTTGATAATAGTCCATACTCGAGTTACCTGTGTGTCTAACACACCTTTTGACCGACGCCCATAGGTAAAGGCCAGCCTAATGAGGGCGCGGCGCGTTAGGACCCGTGTTGCTGATCTGTATCAAATCTTGCCCTCAACTGGACCAGCCACATCCAGACTTCATACTCCTTATTGTAATCAGGCATTTTCTCTATATCGTAGAGCTCGCACATGATCATTCGTGGGAGTCAGATTCAAAGACCCCGTAAAAACTTACAGAGCACAAGGTATCTAGACAGCTTACAATCCAGCAAGATTACAGTCTTTAACACCGATCAACATCAAACTTGTCCCGTTATGGCCTCACTTACACTTATACGGTAAGGTCTTGACACAAAACACATGCTTTTTCCCTCCGCCCCACAGGACGGACAGCGTCCAGCGTTCTTCTACCGTTATGATAATCACATGTAAATATTCTCAAAATAAACACATGCAATCACCGAACCAGCAGAAGTAACCCAAACCACTACTTCCGGAAGGTTTGTTGTTTCATTCACACAAAAATAAAATTTTTAACCAGCTGGTTACCTGACTTTTGTCCAATAAATCACCCGGTCAGATCTGTCTCTCGTCTCTGCTCTCTGTTCCCGTCACTGCTCCCCCTCCGCGCCGAAGGAGCTGATGGTCTGGCCCGCACCGCTTGAAGAGCGCAGTTTCGGGACTTTTCAAAAACGCTCTAGGGCAGCGTTTTCCCATGCATGGTTCAGGTTCCGATCCTCCGATGACGAGAAGGAAACAGGTGTTGGGCTCCCGGACGAGCCCCCAAATGTTATAATAATTTTACTTTCCTTTACAGATTAAATGAGCAGACGAAGGAGACTGAGTATGATTTTAGAATAAAGGGTCAGGTTTTATTCCTTGCAAGGAATTAAGCAAAATACATTTCAGACACAGTTACAGGCTGAGGGTTTTGCTCGCTTTTACCCAAAAGTAAACATTACATTGCATTTTATATCAGATGGTTCAGACAGTGCCTTGGACAGTGACGATGGTAACCGCCTCTAGAGAACTACAACCCAGAAGCCAGGTGGTAATATGTCTAGGTCTATGTTGAAGGCCAGTGCCTTCAAAATAACCCACAGTAATAATGAAATAATAATTGGATGAAATATAGAATGTAAAATTCCCATAACAGGGATAAATATAACCACAGCACAACTTAACCTTATACACTTTATGCAATTACAATGGCCTTTATTTCAAAGCCAAACAGGAATGCCAACTTGTGGCTCCACATGAGAAGTTTTTGGAATGTTTTACAAAATAACAAATAAAAATAATAAAACATTTACCTTGAATGTCTTTGCAGGAAAATGCATTGGCCAGTAATTGAATCCAGGTCGCTTGTGAAGCAGTTTACCACTATACCACGAGTGACGTCTTAATACTTTTTTTCCTTTTGTTGTTTTCTGGAATAGAAGACAAATGCTTCAAAACAGTTTTGTATAGTTTACAAACCTAGAACGGGGAAGCAGTGGCTTAGTAGTAGAATTGTCGTCCATCAACTGGGAGGCTGTCAGTTCAATTCCCTTTCTCCCCAACAGTTTACATTGTCGTTGTGTCCTTTTTTTGCCGTTATGACGTGCACCATGTTAAGTTTAATACACCTCGGCTTGCCCTAAAGTGGAGGCTACCATGGTGGTCTAGTGGCTAGGATTTACTGCTATCACGGCACAGATTTGATTCATGTCCAATAGTTATTTCAGAAATCCAGCCTCTGACTCATCAGGATCAGCCCTGCTTCAGTTTACACTTCCAGGACTTCATACATGCGAAGCACATGCTCTACGGCTTTAAATAAAAAAAAAACGCGTGATTCGTATAATTAGCTGCTTATAAAATTTTTTTAAACATCTAGACCATCATATACATAGTCAACGTAAGTCAAAGTACACTGCTCCGTGCAGTACACATCACCCAGCAGATCAGAGGTTTGCGTCCACCCTAGGAGGAGGTAGAAAGGAGAAAAACAAAAGTGCTAAATACTACTGAAAATAGGCAGATGTAATAATAATATGAGCGGTTGAGTGTGTACCTACAGCTACAACCAGTGTAAACCTAACCCTATGATCAATCAGTCTCCATACGTTTGGTGAAATAAGTATGTTTTGAGTTTGCTTTTGAAAATCTCAACAGAGTCAGATCCCACACTTCCACCGGGAGCCCATTCCACAAAAATGGGGCTCTATAAGAAAAGGCTCTGCAGCCAGCAGACTTCTTCTTTATTCGAGGAAGTTGAAGGAGGCCAGCCCTGAGAGCGAAGGGTACGAGCTGGAGTATACCAGGTGATAAGGTCAGATAGGTAAGAGGGCGCGCGTCCACAAAGGATTTTATATGTTAACAAGAGAACTTTGAAATCAGCTCTAACATGAATAGGAAGCCAGTGTAATGAAGCCAGGACCGGAGTAATGTGATCAAACTTCCTGGTCTTTGTTAAAAGTCTGGCGGCTGTATTTTGGACCATTTGTAGTCTGTGAGTACTTTTCTTCGGCAGTCCGGAGAATAACGCATTACAATAGTCCAGCCTGGATGTGACAAATGCATGAATGAGAATTTCAGCATCAGCTAAAGAGAGGCAGGAGCGAATTTGTGAGATATTCCGCAAGTGAAAAAAGCCCAGTTTAGTGACCTCACTAATGTGCTGCTGCAGAGATAGTGTGGGGTCAAAAATGACACCGAGGTTCCTTGCAGTTTTGCCGTGCTCCAACACACAGTTGTTGATTGAGACAGTAAGATTGTTGAACTTGTGCCGATGACTGGCAGGACCAATTAACAAGAGCTCTGTTTTATCCGCGTTCAAATGGAGGAAGTTTTGAGACATCCATGTTTTAATTGAAACGAGGCAGGCCTCTAGAGGCATGATGTCAGTAGTATTATTCGCTTTTATTGGTAGATACAGCTGTGTTTCATCGGCATAACAGTGGAAGTTCACTCCATAACTTCTGATGATTTGTCCCAATGGTGTAACATATAGTGAAAAAAGTATGGGACCGAGCACAGACCCTTGTGGCACACTGGACTAAGCAATGTAATGTTCTGGGTTTGTTGTTAAGACCACCGACCAAGTCATGACTGAGACCAGAGTTTGGCAAGACCAAGACACGACCAACACCATTGTATGTTTCTGTTTTAATGAACATGGCAGTTCAAAATCTTTATTTAACAAGTTAAAAAAAAAAAATGGCAGTTCAAAATGTTTATTTAACAAGTAAAAAAAAAAATGGCAGTTCAGAATGTTTATTTAACAATAGAAGCTGGAAGTGGAGATCCAGAGGATGGTTGAGCAGTGGAGGAGGTCATGCTGGTGTTGGGAGATAAAAGGTAGGTATTAAGGTAAGCTTCCACAAAAACTAAAATCCAAACTTCAAGCGATTTGAGCCACGTAATGTATCACAAAATGTAATGAAAGATCTGGCAACGAGCTGATGACTAAAGAGAGTTTTTATACTGTGGCAGGCGAGTAGTGATGAGTTTGATGAGCAGCAGATGTGCTGGAGTAATTGCAGACTCCAGGAACTCTGTCCAGACTCCACCCAGCTCCAAATAAACAAACACACACGGCAAAGGGAAACAAACAAGACAACACAGGGAAAAGACAGGGATCCTGACAGTTTCTTTGGAAGAGGTCCCAAGAAATTAGCCTGGTTCTACCAGACTCTCGTACATTTCATTTGTACAGAGAGTCTGGCCTCGCTCCATTGACAAGCGTTTACTTCCTTGTATGCGGGAACTCTGTTGAAGTTTAAAACTATTGGATCTGCCCAGAGTCACTCAGGATCTGCCATAGCCAATCGCTAACGCGGTGGTCGTGACGTATGTCATGCACCGAAACCGACCGGAAACAACAAGTCACTCCCTCTGTTCGCTGATTGGTCCTACAAAAAATTGATTTCTGGAAACCTAAGAATATACAGCGATCCCAGACTAAGTACTAAAGCGAAATGAAATTGAGCGGAAGTACGTAGGAGGGCGGAGCCAGGCTACCAAGAAATGGGAACTGTTCTAAAGTTCAAACATTACGGGCCTTTTCAAAACAGCTCTTTAGACCCTCTCCCTACCTACTTCTACTCATGTGGAGGGTCTGGCAATATGGAGCAATTTGGAAATATATAACAAGTTGGTGTCTGGTGGAGCTTTTAATATTTGAGCTGACATCATGGCTTTTGATTTATGTATTGGAAATGAATGTATCTACAATAACGGTGACAACAACTACAACTGTTTGCAACAACTGTTTGCCTGACTCTAGCAGATCTAATTACATGACCCCACTAAATTGTAAAGAAACATTTAACAAGTATTCCACCTTATTGTCTGCCCACACAAATGAATGAATTTACTCTTTGACTATCCATTGTTTATACTTATAGATTAAATTTGCCAAAGCAAAACCAATTCACCTCTGTGGATTTCTGCATTGGTGTCTGGCATAGAGTTTACCTTCATCTTTCCAAATATATTTATTGCAATGCTTACTAAAGTTCCATTACATGAAGTAGCTTTAAAACACCTCACATACGACTACTAATCATGAATAAAATCATTTTATCCATTGTTTTCAGATATAAAATTCCTCCAGTGTGTCTGACTTTCATCCACCTCCACAGGAGACTTCTGCCACACAACTGTACAGGCCGTATTATGGGAGACATTTAAGGAAGTTTAAAATCTCTGGTGTAAAAGAACGAAGTGGTTGCATCAAGAAACAGTAATGAAGAACTTCATCTGGGAAAAAAAGATTAGGTCAAATTAAATTAAATGTTCCCAAACTTCTGTATTATGTGTAAGATCAGTTTGAACTAAATGATTACTCTTTCTGAGTTTGGAGTCTTGGACATGCTCTAATGTTCAGTGTCACAGCAGGAAGTAGACATAAACACACAGCTCTTAGATCTGCTTAAATTGCAAAGTGAGGCTTCACCAGGCGACACTCTCCTGCCTTCTCTAATTGGGATGTTGACAGACAATCCCCTACAAAGCTGAAGAGAAGAATCAAAGTCATTGTTATTGCAGAAATATTACGTCATGTGACCTCATGTCAACCCTTTAATCAATAGAAAGCATGTTGATCTCTCCAATACAGAAGCAAAAAGTAAAGTAAATTTAAAAGATGGAAAAATAGAGTGAGTACCAATAGAGGACATGCCAAATACACAGGAGACTCAGGTTTAAATCTCTGGGTTATTTGCCCAATGCCATTCCTTTTACTCCCATCCTGTTTCAATCTACTGTTTATCAAATAACAATGCAGTGCACAGCACAGGGTCCATCCATCCATCTTCTACCGCTTATCCGGGGCCGGGTCACGGGGGCAGCAGTCTAGACAGAGACGCCCAGACTTCCCGCTCCTCAGACACTTCCTCCAGCTCTTCCGGTGGGATAATGGGGCGTTCCCAGGCCAGCCGAAAGACATAGTCCCTCCAGCGTGTCCTAGGTCTTCCCGGGTCTCTTCCGGTGGGACATGCCGAAACACCTCCCTAGGGAGGCGTCCAAGAGGCATACGAAACAGATGCCCGAGCCACCTCAGCTGGCTCCTCTCGATGTGGAGGAGCAGCGGCTCTACTTTGAGCTCCTCCCGAGTGACCGAGCTTCTCACCTTATCTCTAAGGGAGCGCCCCGCCACTCTGCAAAGGAAGCTCATTTCGGCCGCTTGTATCCGGGATCCTGTTCTTTCAGTCATGACCCAAAGCTCATGACCATAGGTGAGAGTAGGAACGTAGATTGACCGTTAAATCGAGAGTTTTGCCTTACAGCTCAGCTCCTTCTTCACCACGACAGACCGGTACATCGACCGCATCACTGCAGAAGCTGCACCAATCCGTCCGTCAATCTCACATTCCCTCTTTCCCTCACTCGTGAACAAGACCCCAAGATAGTTCTCCTCCACTTGAGGCAGGAGCTCTCCACCAAACTGAAGGGGACAAGCCACCCTTTTCCGACACAGGGTTAGAATTGTTAAATTGATTTCAGTAGCTTTTTTTTACATTGCTCAAATTTGAAAAAAATTACCAAAAAGAAGGAGCTTTTTGCCTTCGATGTGTTGTCATAATTAGTATAAACTATATAGTAGAGTAGAGGTATAGCCTTTATTCTGCTGCAATAATGATTCTCAATCAACAGACTGCAGTTTAATTTTTGTAACCAAAAGCCAAGAGGTGAACAAAGTAGTAGAGCTAGCTCAGGTGGGATTCTTTGTACCCCTTTTGACAATAGAAACTGGCCCGCTATTGACTGCTCTAATGGAAATAAATCTAACAAAGCAGTTTGCAAAGAATTGCAGAGAGAAGGTGATTCTGAGGATTGTGTTTCATGCGTTCGGAACAAACATTGTAGAAATAATTGCCTTAAACAGCCAGCAGGTGTTCCTATTCACTTCATTGACCTCAAAAACAAACCGTCAACTAGCACGCCACAGAATTCTTTCTAGAAGCAAAATATCATGTGCCCTGCTTGTTTTTTCTGTCTTCCATCACTGAGTGGTCAAACAAACCAGTTCTGACTGCTCCACAGAAACAATACAATCCCTGGAGGAGCCTGTCGAGTCAATTTACATAAAAAATACATTACAGATCCTTGTCTTTGGAGTTTGGAATGTGGCCAGAAATAACACTGACTGTATCTTATATCACCAACAACACAAGGACTTCAAACCAGAATAACAAACAAGACAGTGGGCCTGCATGCCTCAGTCATACCGAACACCATCCACATACACAAACATGATGCCCATTTGTGATGCTTTGTCTTCAGTCTTTACAAGATCAAAGCTCACTTTTCTCTGAAGCAATCCGTTCAGTCAATTACACAGCATCTCTTTAATATTTCAGCAGAGTTTTTCCAGGATCTTTTTTTAAAACAGCTCACATCTGTGTCACACCTGTAGTTTATAAACAGCTCACATCGTCAGGTGTGCCGAGTGTGTTTACTGTTAGAGATGAATTATTAAAGTGTTTGAGGCTCAAATGCACAAGCTTTTTGTGATTTTAATATTAGAAAATATGTGTTATGCTTTGTTATTTGGGTTTAAAATTAATGTTTATTCTAGTCCATCAAGATGCACACCATCCAATGTCATGTTTCACCTAAACGGTTGTGTTAACAACATAAGTGCATCATTTAGTAAATTCACATAAAAAGAACATATCTCTATTTCTAATTAATACTCAGTTTGTTAATCTTTTCCTCGGTAGAGCTTTGGATTTGTGGAGAATAGAGAGTTCACATGAGAGTTCACGTGCACGTGGTGAGAAGCTCCTCTGTCTGGAGGAGTTTTTTAATGTAACATCTTTTGTGCCTCGTGTTTTGTAAAATGTTTTGATTTGATTCTCTGAGTCTGCTGGGTTACAGCTCAGTCCTAACCCTCCAGCCGAGTGTTAAAACTCTTCTACCATGGTGCGTATGGCAGACGGCTGGGTGAACAAGTCCTTGTCCTCCACCAAGCGCCGCATCTCTAAACCAGGAGGGGGTACTGGGACTGAAAAACAGCCCTGGACATTGACCCAGCCCATTTTAAAAATAGCATTTTATTTCAAGCATTTACAGTAATTATCTTTATTTGTAACGCCAGACTCAGAACCCAAATGCACGACACCAGATACCTTTTTTTAACATAGTCCCATGACATCCCAAGCTGCTTTGCAAGGGTTACAATCTATTTTTAGCAAGTAGAGAAAACACTATTGTACTTGTGCATGTGTTTCCATCATTATTTTGGGTCTACTGCACTAACGACACACATTTCCATAGATATTCTAGGACAAATTAGTAATTTTGTCTTTTTTTGGGGGGAGGCACAGGAGCTCAGTGATAGAGCGGTTGTCCTTCAACCGGAAGGTAGGTGATTCCTGCTCTCCCCACAGTTCATATTGTCGTTGTGTCCTTGGGCAAGACACTTTAACCCACCTTACCTCCAGTGGTGTTCCATCTGTAACACTGGTGAATGGAACCTTAATGTAAGTCACTTTGGATAAATTAATAATTTAGGCTTATATTTAGTCTCCCAAATGCATTTTTTGCCTAACTAAATAGTAATATGGATATAACAAGTCAAAAGTGTGTGATTCATGTATTAGTGTGTAAATTGTATCTTGTAGTGATGAGTCGTTCATGAACGATTCGTTCTTTTTGAACGAGTCTTTAAAATGACTCGGGAACAACGAGTCATCACAGAGAGCGAGTCGATCACTTTTGTGTGGACCCGCGCATGCGCATTGCCATGCAGGAAACAGAAAGAAGTCGTTCATCTCCCGAGTCGTTCGTTCGAAGTCGTTCATCTCCCGAGTCTCTGAGTCGCTCGCTCATTCAAGTCCCCGTAGTCTGAATGCAGTAACAGAAGGATTCGTTCATCTCTTGAGTTAGTCTTCGGGTCTGAGTCTCGTTCTTTTATCACGTGACTACTTCTGTTCACTCTCACGCAAGTCATTACAGTCGTATTATTGACTGTATTGTATTATGTTTAGGAATTATTATAAAATTATCAAAATATATCTGCAATAAACATCTGAAAATTAAAAAAAGTTCCATTTGTTCCTGTCAGTCTATAAGTCTGTTAAATTAGAAACAAAATTATTTATATATATATATATATATATATATATATATATATATATATATATATATATATATATATATATATATATATATATATATATGTAAAAGTAAAAAAATCAGCTTGTTTATACAGTTATGTGAAATATGTGTATGTATTAACTTAATTCTGTACCCAATGCGTGACAAAAGAACGAGACTCAGACTGACTCAATTCTTCTGTTACTGTGTTCAGACTACGGGACTTGAATGAATGACTCAGAGACTCGGAGATGAATCCTTTCTGTATCCGGTAACTTGGTGAATGAGCGAGCGACTCGGGGATGAGCGACTCAAAGACTCGGGGATGAACAACTCAAAGACTCGGGGATGAACGACTCAAAGACTCAGGAGATGAACGACTCCTTTCTGTTTCGGAAGGATGGCTGTATTAGCTACAAGCACATGTTGACGGAACTAACGGCTCAAAGACACGAGAGGTGAACTAAACTTTCCAGGGAACAGACGTGATCAGCTAAATATGAAGTGACAAAAAAAAAAAAAAAAAAACGATTCAAGTCCCCGTAGGCTGAATGCCTACGGGGACTTAAGAGAGTTAAGAGAGCAGAGAGTTCAACTCTCAGGCTGCAGTATATTTAAAATTTATTTTTCAAAATTTGGCCATGGCTGCATTAGCTTATAGATATTATTGTTTTTATTCCAAAAGTACTAAATGTGTAGAAAAATATAACATGTAACATTATTAGATTTTGCTGAAATGAATGAAATGAACGAATGACTTGAAAAAAGATTTGTTCATTTTGCTGAACTTAAAGAACTGAGTCAGTAAAATGATCCGAACTTCCCATCACTAGTATCTTGGGTCCTACTGCTATCAAATAATTATTTGTTTTTGTTTTTTAAGATTGCACATGTGGTTAGAGTGATGTATTAGCAGTGTAGGCCTCTTTTTGACTCTGAATTGTACTTGTTGTTTTTGTCATTTAAAGTCTATTACATATATACCGCATTTCTTTATTTGTCACATGAGTGCCACCAAAGTCTAAAGAGGTTACAACTCAGTCCAAAGACCTCACGTCTTACCTCACCTTTCTTTTAAATCTAGTGTTGTGTTCAAAGAACTTGACATCGTTTTATTAAAGTGTTGCAGTGTTTGTGCTGATTAGATCCGGTTATATGACATATCTGACGTGTTTTTGTTATGTTTTGTACATATTTAACATGTTCTGTATGTAACCTGGATGAAAAATTGTATGTGCATTGACAAGGGTGGTTGCATTTTACTAAAGGTTAAAAAGATAATTCATTCTGTTTTCTTTTATTATTCACTAAAATATATAGTTCATGTTGGAAGTTAAAAACATATTTACGAAAGCTAAAAATGAGTAATATACATTCATGTTTTATTTCTAATAGAGTACATGTGATAAAGTGTTTTTCCTATTCTGGGGAAGTGGGTGAAGGTAACACGAGTTCGGGAGAAGAGAGAGATTGCGTGAGGACGCCAGGAAAGAGCTAAGCTAAAGAGTTCTCCCGTTTTAGCAATAAAAAACAGAATTTGTACTGTGGGTTGGTCCATGCGAGAATCCTTGTAGGTACAAAATGTGTAATTTGTATTGAAAGACAGTGTAGCTTCAATACGAAGCTTCTGGACTGTGCTTTTGACACGGATTACGAGTTGATGGAGCTTGAAGAAAAAAAAAACTAGTCAACGTGACTGTTAGCTGAGTTTCGCCACCACGTGAGACCCGGAACTGACGGTGTATCGCTTTTCCGGACTGGACAACGAGACATTGACCCAAGCGTCTAAGATGGAACCTCCTAAACGGTCCCTGCGTAAGGGCGCGCGCCATACGTCAAAATACATCGAAATACGGCAATATACCGCCGTCCACCAGAGGGCAGGCTCCAAAGCGGAAATATAAGGAGAAACCCAATGGCGACTTTACGGGTGTAAAAACATGTTTACAGCCTGGTACAAAAGATGGCTCCTGTCTCTAGAGCTAAGTTTTTACCATGTGACAACTCTGGGGGGGGTGAATTTTTGATTATTACGTCCGTTTATGCTATCTGAAAAGTTTAGTTTTGTGCATAATTGTGGGTGTGGTTATCTTGACTCGCATGTGTCAATCACCGAGCCTCGCGCACGTCGTGTGGCTAGCTGGCTAACAAGTGGCTAGTTAGCTCCTCCGTGATACTTGCTGGCTTGGCGCATGTTAGGCGATCAGTGTGTCAGGCTTCTTTACCCTCGGCTGTTCTCTGAGTATTTAAGAAGAAAGTTGTGTAAATGGCTTGCTGTGCTGTTGGCTGTACTAACAGACCCCCAAGAAGTGTGGTCTTCAGTTTTTCGGTGAGTAATACTATTTTCTTGGTTTTATGGGTGGTTTTGAGGGCTCTTACACTAAATATATAGCATTACTTAGCTATTTAGCCGAGCTAACAACTTTACCCATCAAAATTACATCGAGTACGGTCATTTAGAATTCGATGTTAATTATAATACAATTAAGGTAGAATTTTAAATTTATTTTTACTGGCTTTGCTTTATGCTTTAAAAAAAAGATCCAGATATACAATATATCAAGGCTCAAAAACACTATTTGCATTACGAACATGGTTAAACAAGTTTAACAGCAAAACAATATATTTATTAATTTCAGCTGTAATATTTTTTTAAGTGATCGGCTTAAGCATGTTATGGCTTTGACATATAACGGGCAAATGAGCGCTACTTGATATAACTGCATTATTCACCGGTGCTCTACACAATGACTGTAGAAAATACGCTCCGGTAGGCTACCGTCAATGCTCTGAAGCCCACCGCTAATGACTTTTGAAAATAACGTGCTATCATTATGTGTTAAGATAATGTAAGAATATCTCGCAAAAAAAAGTAATTAACTTTTTCTATGAAATCGTTATTGCACACAAGATTGCACTAGCGTTATGTGTATGAGCTCCGTTTGGGACGTGTAGAAGGTGTCTCTGTTGCTCTTATATTGAACTGCCTTCAGAGTGTGTTATAAAGTGACAACTGTACCTAGAACCTAGTGCTGTTCAATACATCTAAGGTATAAACTACTATTTTAATATTTATAAATCTGAAATAGAAATTATTACAAGCTTATGACCATGATCTTATGTGAAGCCTGTTGTTATCTACCCTAACCCAGCCCTGCAATTGTTATTGTAACACTATATGTACTGTACTAGTTTGGTAACCTTTTAATGTTATAATAGCACCTAATGTGTTTCTGTATGTTTTAAGTTTTCCTCTCGGTGATCCAGACAGACTGGACCAGTGGGTGTTGAAGATGAGGAGACAGAACTGGACTCCTACCTCTTCCAGGCGGTTGTGCAGTCAACACTTTGAGAAGGATAGCTTCTGCACTGATTTGAGGGTACCTAAAACTTTGTGTCATCTTTATTACAAGGACAGTACATACTGACCAACAGCACAACTGTATAATATGCCAGAGTAACATTAGTCCACATGGGTTATTGTAGAACTGCACAGTGAGTCACAAGCAATCAGCAGCTTTATCAGAAACATCATTAATAACACGCAGGCCATTAGGAGCACAAATAAAACACACTGTCAATATTAAAAAGGACAAATAGACAACATGCATTAATAATAATTCTATTATATTTTATTTATAATGCGCTTTCCTGGACACTCGATGTCGCCTTATACCAATAGTAAAAACACAATAGCACATTATTATTCTTATTATTATTACATCAATTTTATATAGTGCTTTTCTGGGGACGCAAAGACGCTTTACATATCAATTACACATAATTGAAATACTCAAGGACAACAATTAAAAGCAACAAATAAAAACTTATTTGTTGATGACAGAACAGTGCAGTTATGGTGGGATTGAGTAGGCCAGTCTGAATAGATGTGTTTTGAATTAGTCATTAGTTACACTACAGACATCTTATTAAGCAAAGAGAAACAGAAGTTGTTAAAACATAAGGGCACAGAGGGTTATAATACTGACAAGTTTGAACTGAATAGACACATTTTTAAAAGAGACTAAAATAATCCACTTAAATTAATGTGTTAACTAGTTTTTGTTTGTTTGTTTAAGTTTTCCTCTAGGTGATCCAGACAGACTGGACCAGTGGGTGTTGAAGATGAGGAGACAGAACTGGACTCCTACCTCTTCCAGTTGGTCATGCAGTCAACACTTTGAGACGGATAGCTTCTGCACTGATTTGAGGGTACCCAAAGCTTTATGTGTCATCTTTATTACAAGGACAGTACATACTGACCAATAGCACAACTGTATAATATGCCAGAGTAACATTAGTCCACATGGGTTATTGTAGAACTGTAGTTGTAGGTGTAGTAGAATTGTAGTCACAAGCGAGCAGCAGCTTTATCAGAAACATCATTAATAACAATATTAAAAGGACAAATAGAAATCATGCATCAGATGCATTACACTACAGACATCTTATTAAACAAAGAGAAACAGAAGTTGTTAAAACAGCAGGGCATAGAGGGTTATAATACTGACAAGTCTGATCTGAAGAGACACATTTTTAAAAGAGAGTAAAATAATCCACTTAAATTAATTTCTCTGATGGTATTTGGAATAATGTTTAATTGTTTAGAAGCTCGAACAGAAAAGGCAGACTGACTGAAAGCTGTTTTTCTAATCTTTTAGTTTACCAATTTGTTAGTATTTTTCTATTGAGATGCACTCGTTATACTTCCGAGGGACGCAGCCATAGATTACTATCACTTTTGTGGTGTCAAGTTGACTGTGGACACAACTCGTTGGCTGACATTGTGTTAACATTGTGTTGTGTACCAGTCGTGGTGAGTGGGCTTTCAACCAAGACAGCCCAACTTGAATTAGTTTTGTGTGATTTTTATTTGAGTTTTTCTGACTTTCCACAGGGTCCGTCCTGCAGCAGTCATTTTAAACTCCTCATCCCATCCTCGCTATTTCCACCTTCACCCTTGACACTGGACAAAATGCTCAGGTCATTCCCGGCACAGTGAATCAGGAGGACCTCCAGCACTGATCTTCTTTGCAACGTGCCCTCAAAAAGGACAGGAGCCCCCTCCAACGAAGGCCAAACCAGTAAACCCGGGCATGTGGATGGCTGAGGTGGCTAAGTGTTGTTGCTGCAGCTCTCTGGGCTCCACGCCGGACATGGCTGTCACCAATGATCCACACAGTTTCTAGATGTGAAAAGAATGCATAAATTAATGTGAAAAAAGTTACAATTGAGTCGTTCAAAAAAATTATAATTAAAAAAAGGTTAAATATGCAGCAATAATTGGACTTACTTTTCTGTGCAGCATGTTCTTGGGAGTTCTGCTTTCCAGGTGAAGAAGCAGAGGGCAAGTCCATCTTGAAAACTACAAGAGAGTTATGCATAACGTGGCTGTAACTAAGTAAAATATAGTCTCCCAAGTAACATGTAACTGCACTTACTGGTCTGGGCAGTGGGTTCTTGGGAGTGTGCAATGAGAAGTGATGTTTTACATCTTTTTAACTACAATAGAAAAAGTTAGATTAGTATGCTATATTATAGCTTATAAAATATTAACTATATAACATATTATAGAGAGAAACATAGCGTGTTCATGAATCTAAAATAATTTTATTTTAATTTAGAAGTATTTATAATATTATGGCTTTAATTGCATAATCTACAGGTTCTTTCTGTACATTTAATAAAAGTTTTAACTATTTAGAAAAAGTATGTGACAGATAACAATCTTTCAATATTATAGCTTAATCCCCAAAACATGCAAAAAAACAGAAGTAGGAATAAACGTATTTATACGTTTGAAGTCTGTGCTTTCTTTAGTGGTCTTACAAGTAAAACGTCTAATAAAACTATCATAAAGAATAAAAAAGTTTTAACAGCCATTAGAGTTAATTTCAAATTAGTTGATAAATGCAGTCAAAGTCATAAAGTCCACTTACTATCGACGAACGAGAGCAGTCCAACGATGGCAACAAGAGGGGCGGAAAATCCCACTGTGAAAAAAAAATGTTGCTGGAACGGGAGAGCTCCACTTGCGTTAGCCTGGTGTTAGCAACAGGTTAGCATTAGCCTTAGCCTCGGCTACCGCGGAGTGGGCGTAATTACCCACGCACGCGCTTGCGATGCAACACTCCCTTTGCCCATTTTAGTAACGTCCTCTGACGAAGGAGTCTGAAATGTCCGGATGTAATCGCCATTTTTTGCCCATGAATTGAGTCATATCAGTAAACAGGGGACCAATGGGCAGATTACATCCATTTTTATTTACTATCTATGCATTGACCCCAGATAACACACAACGCGGAGAGTATTCTGGACACTTTGGAGACGGGAGTAAGAGGTTTTGGAGCGGGAGTGGGCCACACACCTGTGCAGTGAGGAGCCATGCTGTAACCTGGAGAGCTGAGTCACGCTATCGGAAGAGATAAGGACTACGTGGGACAGAAACAGACCGAACGAATCTGGTGGGATTAACGTTTACCCAAGGTACTCTGCTTTTAATTTATTTTATTTTGCTCACTGAGTGAAGTGACCAGAAGTTTGTGGTCACTACGCACACCAGCATCGATACAGGCCTGCAACGTAGGGTGTATTTAGCTGCCGGCTTTAGGATTTAACTAGCATTTAACTATTTTGTGAATCCTGTGTGTGTTTTTTTATACAGTAAGGTTTGTCGTGTTTTCTGAAAAACTTTAAAACCGTGAAATTGCACTTTATGTTATTTTACAAATATTATTATTTTCTTAATTAAAGGAAGTGTTCATTTTATACTTTATCTGGTTTCTGGTGTTGATTTAGTACTAGTATTCAGGTTTAATAAGCAATCATTGCTAAGCACTATTGTTAAAAGTGTTATATTTTGACCCAAATAATTTAGTAGTAGATTTTGATTAAACTGTATAGTGTGAGAGTACACTGTAAAAGAACCCAAAGCCCACTCAAGTAATGTATGAGTAAAAAAGGGCTACATGTATCTAAATTTTGTTTGGGATTTTGCAACTTTTATTGAAGTTTTGTCACTTTTGTTAATGTAAACTAGTATACAAACCTAATACTCCTGACATGAGGTCACAAAGAGCTGTGACCCCACAGAGTTCTTCCTGGGTGATTCTGACTGAATTATTTGAATATCTTTATTAAAGAATGAAAAGTATATCTATGTTCTGGCTTTGCCCGAAATTAGGTGAATTCTGATCCTGAATCTTTGACACTTACTCTTTCATCTGTATAAGAAAGATTGGCCCAAATCATTTCACTGTTATATTTGGGGTTGCCCACACCAATATGGGAGTTTCAAGAAGTCAGTTCCAATTGATTGCATTTTCCTCAAGCCCGCTGCTTAATTCTTACAAGTTTGAACTCTCCCTTACCCCAAAACATTTACAGTGGGTGTGTGAAACAATGTCCTATCTCCAGCTCAAAAATAATCAAAGTTCAGTCCATAACGCAGCTGAAAAGTATCAGAAAAAATGGCAACCTTTTCTAGACTACTATGAGGTTGTCTTTGATGCAAATTCTTTGGAATAGGTACTTAGAGAGCCTCATCTCTACCCTCCCTTTTTTCTCACTTACCTCTTTCTCACTCTGTCTTTTTGTTTTATTGCATTCCATGTTTTAAAATAATAAAAACATTTAGAAAAAAATAAAAATGAAAAGTATATCAAATATAAAATTTATACAGTATGAAATATAATGTTTTATAACATTTAAAAAGTTAGGCCTTCTCTGAAAACGTAAAAGTGCCTGACGATTCCCCTCTGGGTGACACATAAATTGGCAAGAAAAAGTATGTGAACTTTTGGGAATTTTATGGTTTTCTAAATAAATTTGTCTTTAAATGTGATCTGATCTTCATCAGTCATGGGACAAACATAATTTGTCCAAAAATAATATCACACAAAAAATTTAGATATTTTATGTCTTTATTGAACAAACTAATTTAAGATTCAAAAGGGCAGTGGAAAAGTAAGTTAAACTTTAGAATTAATAACTGATACACCCCCTTTTGGCATAAAACATTTTGCCAATACCACTGTGGAGTGTCAATGTGCTCTTTTGCAAACTTCTTTTAGTTTGCAGTGGCTTCCTTTGTGGTGTCCTGTCATGGATACCCTGCTTGTTCAGTGTTTTACCTAGTCTCATGAACAGAGCTGTTAGCAAGTTCAAATGATGCCTTCATATCTTTGGTTGTCATTCAGGGTTGTTTCTTTACCTTATTGATGAGTCTTTGTTGTGCTCTTGGTGTCATTTTAACTGGGCACTGATTTCTTGGTAGAGTAGCAACAGTCCCAAAGCCTCGCCATTTGTAGATTGTTAGTCTAACTGTAGACTGGCTACAAAGTCTTTGAAATAACTTTGTAACCCTTTCCAGCTTTATGTAAAGCAACAATTCTTGATTGTAGATCCTCTGAAAGCTATTTTTGGCGAGGCATGGTTCTTCTTGTGCAGAGCAAACGTCTCGGGTTACGTATGTAACCCTTGTTCCCTGAGAAGGGAACGAGACACTGCGTCGGGAAACCGACACTATGGGGGAACGCCTTCGGCGTGACGGCTCTGAAGTATGACTGAAACTAGACCAATCCTGATTGGTGCAACATAATGCCGTAGTACGTGCCGGCGTACGAGAAGTATAAAAGGGGCGCCGGCTCACCACGGCGCTAGTCTTTCGCGATGAAGCAATTGCTCCCGGGCA
>JALDNG010008215.1:0-31115 GCA_024349245.1 Neodontobutis hainanensis
AATTCATCTGAAGAGTTTGAAGCTCTTTCTTAAAAGCTTTAGTTATGCTGTTAACTAGACCTGAGTTACTTTGGATGAAATCCTGTAGATCTCACCTTTTCAGCTCAAAGCAGCTCAGTGCTTTTTGTTCTGTCCAGTCCTTGGACAAGTTTTAATTCATTTCCAGATTTAATTCACCGTTAAAGAATTTCTTGTGCAATTCATAAATCTACTTATTTAATCCACGTTTGCATAAATTGTCTCATATGTAAAATTCTAATTTCAATGCTAATTGAATTTTAGCCTTCATTAAGGACACCTTGAAGGACCCCCCCCTTGTCGATGTGAATGGGGCTCTCAAATAAACCTGAAGGAACTGCTGTTTGGTTCCTAAGGTGTGAGTTTGTCCTCACGATGTTCTCCGTCACATTGTATGTGAACAAATAAAATGAGGATCCTTTAAGGACGCATGTTTCCGGTCAGCAGGCAATGCTGGTCTAATGGTCTTACTTCCACAAAACCTCCAGACTTCTGCTTTGCACTGCACCTGTCCCTGATCTCTGTTTGTCAGGTTCAGAGTGATGTTACAGGACGTCCTGTCACTGTCACTGGCCCTGCTCACAGGTGTACTCCAGGTGTAAACCAAGATGACTATAAGTTCAAAGAACTATGTTAATATTAGCTCTTACTGGTGGCTATATTAATTGTCAAATCCTCCCTTCTAAGCCGGTACCTTCTGTGGTTGGCTTCCATCAAAACAAAATACAAACAAAACAAATCATACGTTCTCTGACATTTTTAGACCCATAGAAAGTGCCCTTTAGGCTTTCGTCAAACGAAACCATACAAGCTCTTAAAATGATCAAACCATAAAAATGAAACACAGATAAACCCTGTTTCCACAGATATGGTCTGCTGGAAATCTACTTTAATCTGAAAGGTTCAATCAGATCAAACAGTGCTTCTCCAGAACGTCATTCATGTGAATTTCTTTCTTTATTTATTTTTATTTAACTCTTTAACTGTATTAGCACATTACTACATTACTCTTTTATCACATCACCTCTTCACTTTAATACAGTTTAAATCTTCTTCTCCCTCTCTTTTTTGAGACCTGGGAAACCCATGGCTCAAAACAAAAAACATAAAAATCAAAATCAAAATCAAAAATGAAAGGCCATTGCCATTAATCATTAAAATTGCAGCTCATAAACAAAACAAAAACATAAAAATCAAAATCAAAATCAAAATGAAAGGCCAGTGCCATTGATCATTTTAATTTCAGTCCATAGTCAAAAAACATAAAAACATAAACTTAAAATCATAAAATGTAATTAGTATGCATTTGTCTTCTTTATGTTTTCCAAATAGCATCACTGTTGTCTCTGTTATATTTAAAACTTCATTTTGTTCAGTTCAGTTTTAATTTTAGTTACCATTAGTTGTAGGTCTTTACCTGTAACTGTAAGTGGTATCATCCGCAATCATAGTAATATTTTATTCAGTTTATGCAAACATAAACAACTTTAAAATAGATCAGAACTAGTTTCTCATGATCTATCGTCACAAAACTTTTTAGCCAAAGACTAACATTTTCAATCTAATTAGAAAATTCTCAGAATATTGTTCAATCACTCCAAATTAATTCCTTTAGAAATAAAATCCTCAAAACCAAAACTCTTGGGTCAGACCCCTCCTTGGGAGTTAACCTTGTAACAGGACAGCCTCCTTCAGCTGCTCAAACACCTCGTCTCTCTCTCCTCCAAAACTCCATCACCATGTGACTGTCGTTTAAAAGAAAGACTTTTCATAAAATTAACTAAGTTCTGTGTTAATTTCTCTGCATTTACCATTTATAATAACAATTCTTTAGGGGTTTGTTCTTTTTTTATTCACATTCACCTCTATTGAACCCAGTAATAGTTAGTAATGTTAATTTAAAACATGCAAAGATTAAACCTCTTAAGATTTTAATCTTTAGTTTCCAAAGATTTCACTCAGTGTTTTCCATCACACTTCTAAGGTTCAACTAAAAATATTATTCAATTCTGTTCAAAAGGACAGCATGAGATCCCAGAGGAAATGTGCGACTAAAAACCAACACGTTCCCAAATACAAACGTCGGCTTTAGGACCAACTAAGGCGTAAGTCGGCAGTAGCTCAGTGGGTAGAGCAGTCGTCTTTCAACCCGAAGGTAGTTGGTTCGATTCCCACTCTCCCCACAGTTCATACTGTCGTTGTGTCCTTGGGCAAGACACTTAACCCATCTTGCCTCCAGTGGCTGTAACACTGGTAATTACTGTAGAACAATGTAAGTCGCTTTGGATAAAAGCGTCTGCCAAATGAATAAATGTAAATGTAAATGTAAGTCCGTTCTGTGTAAAATTCCTTTGTGCACCCAAACAAGGTTTGTTTTGGGAGAGGAAGAAAAAACTCTCTCTGTTAGGGAAATACCTACTGCACAATTCACTTCAAGACACATTTTTAAATTCTTCTGATTACAAAGTGAACATTTTCATAAACGTTATATCGTGTTTTGAACCACACTGATATTAAGGAACTCTATTAGTTCTCGTACTAATAGATACATACCATTGTTTTGCAAAATACTAATCAATACTTTTGTTTTGGATCTAAAGTTTGGAGCTTTTAACTTGTTTAAATCTTTAATCTCATCTCTACCGTGTCACACAAACTCAATACAATATCTGTTCTTTAACAGACTATTTATAAACTTTATCTCATAATTCAAAAGCACATCCATCTTCTGTAGATGTTTGTTCCATGTTTGTTTCTTTGTGTCTTTATCTGTCTGTCTTTATGTGTGTGTATGTACTTCTATGTGTGTGTGTACATGTGTGTTTATGTACCTGACCTGTTCAAGGGTCAGTCAAAGGTCCCTCTCTTGTCTGGACCCAGTGTCGGCCTCCTCTCCTGTTCTCAGTGCCCTCTCCTCTGCCACGCCCACCACAGCCCTGCTGCCGGTCTCCATGGCAACCATGGCCAATGGTGCATTTTTCCTCGGAAAAATACATTACATTCACATTAAGGTCAAGTTTCGCACAATTTCCAACTTTAATTTACAAATTCCTCTTTGGTCTCTCTCAATAGATACAGTTTAAAATAAATACAGATAAACATTTGTCTGGAATACGTTTACATTACCGTTTGTTTTGCTGCTGTCTTTCTGCAGCGTCTCAGCCGACAGTAGCAGGTGTGTGTGGAGAGGGCAGAGGAAGTTTGCACCGGTTTGAGCGGAGAGGCCGAGACCTAAAAAATCTCACAGGACATAAAAGAAAAATACAAATGATTAGTGTTTTGAAGTCCATGTGTACCTTCTTTTTTAAAAAACAAATTTTTCTTTTCACAAAATGGCTTCTCCCCTTTTTTTTTTTCTCTGTTACACCGGAAGCCTAGAAAAATATCTTCCATTAGCTATTTTTAAGCTATTTTTCTTTCTCGTAATTGTTTAAATCACTGCTTTCAACTCAGTTCCAAACTTCTTCTACAAAACCATTAACCCTTTGTTAATGTTCAAATTCTTAGACATTAGACATTCAACAATGGCGCCCATTCATACAACATTAATTCTAATACACAACTTTTTTTTAACTGCTTTTAAATTTAGGTCAACATTATACATTATATTATTCTCAAAAGTATAAGCCCCTCACTCTCGTAGGCTTTTCTTCTTATTCAGATGGATCAAAATAAAGTTAAATCAACCGAACACTTGTGTCACAATGTTAGATTTTCTGTTACTATTTTTCTAATTAACTCCTCGCATGCAGGTATTTGTAATTTACATAAATACAGAAATACGTATTTCTTACTTGCTATTTTTCCTCAGATGGATCAGATTCTCTGAATCACATTAACTTATCTTAGCTTCTTAGCTTAAGCTTTAAGTTAATTCTTTTTCACATTCAGGCTGACTGATGTTAGTTCTCATTATTCAGACTGAATCAACTTCTTCCGATAAAACAATTGTATACATTCACTCCACAGTCGCATCACAATCACACTCTCAATCACACTTTTATCTTAACAATATTACCAAAGGTTAGCTAACCAAACTTCATCAAAAGCCACTTCACTTCGTGGATTTTTTTAACTTTATCTGCGTCACACTCTGACGCACGGATTCTCTGTAAATCACCGCTTTCACACGCAGTGAAAATTCTCTGCAGGCCTGCTATTACCAAGTCTCATAGACTTCGGATCTATTATCTCACTTAAAAAGTTGTTAGGCTAAGAATCTCAATAATAATCCATACTGAGTTCCCTGTACATTTAAACAACATTCGTAGTTAATGCAAGACTTTTGAATGTGGGTATTAGGATACATGCTATTAAACTAAAGCAAATTATGCACTCTCTAGACCAGTTATGTCCAGACCCATATACTTTTTATCATAATTGGTAACCTCATCTCGCATAGAGTCGCACGTGATCATTCGTGGGAGTATCAGTTTCAGAGATTCCATAAAAACTTACAAAGCACAGGTATCTAAACATGCATACAATCCAGGTCTATGCACTCTTTACCACAAATTAACATCAACCTTATCCCGTTAAGGCCTCACTTATAAGATTCTTGACCAAAACACATACATGTACCCCCGTCTCATGGACGGTCAGCGTTCAGCGTTCTCCTACAGTAATGATAACTACATGTAAATATTCTCAGATAAATACATGCAATCACCGAACAGTTTAAGTAGAAGCAACCCAAACCACTACTTCCGGAAGGTTTGTTTATCACATTCACACAAAAATAAATTAAACAGCTGTTTACCTGAATCAAAAGGTCCAATAGTCCAGTTGTTCCTCAGCCGGACGTCTTTAAATGTCTCCTCTCTTTTCCTCTCTTTTTCTCTCTTTGTTCAGATATCGTCACTGAGTCTCACACACAGATAGTGAAGGTCTGGCCCGTACTATTTAAAAACAATAGTCTCGGGACTTACAGAGAAATGCTTTGTGCATTTCCCCCGTGCACGTCAGTTTCACTTTTCTGCATGAGAAGCATCAGGTATTGATATCCCGGACGAGCCCCCAAATGTTATAGGAATATTTTATATCCATATATTTAACCAGAGAGACACGGAGACCGATTATAATTTAACAAGCAATGGCCAAGTTTTAATCCTTGCAAGGAGAAGCAAAGCAGCACAATATTACAGCGGAAGGTTTGCTTAAAGATGTAAACATAACATGGGATTATATACAACACAGTGACGTCCCTGGTGAGAGGCGTTCACAATGGTCCAGGAGCAGAAGTCCCGTGACAAGTCATGTCTCAGTCTTGTTATGTCTACTTCCTGCTTGGATTAGAGCGAAGGACATGACATGAATTTGACATGACCTGAAGAGAACTATAAGGCCCCAGTAACTCTAAACATAAGAATTAAAATTATTATAACAGTACCCAATAACCAACATGCAAATGGCACCCTTTTAAATATCAGCTCTGACATCCCACAAACTAGGAACAGCTACAGTATATGGAAAAAACATAAAGTCTGATGTGTTTGATTTTGAAAAAAAAAGTAGACTTTCTTCTAGACTCATTACACAAAGCAAATTGTCATGTTTCAAATTAATCATTCATTCATTCATTCATTCATGAATGAATGAATGATTAATTCATTTTTTTTCATTCATTTTCTACCGCTTTGTCCCGTTAGGGGTCGCGGGTGACTGGAGCCTATCCCAGCAGTTTTGGGCCTGAGGCGGGGTACACCCTGGACAGTGGCCAGTCAGTCGCAGGGCTGACATTTAGAGACAGACAATGACAAACAATCATTCACTCTCACTTTTATTCACTAGGGACACTTTAGAGTTGCCGATTAACCTGTACATGCATGTCTTTGGACGGTGGGAGGAAGCCGGAGTACCCAGAAAGAACCCATGGTAACACGTGGAGGACATGCAGACTCCTCACAGAAACACCTCACAACCTTCTTGCTGTGAGGCAGGAGTGCTAACCACTCTGCCATGTGCACCCTAATTAATTATAATAACTAATTCAAATTAATCAAAATTAGTTATTTTATCTTGGCAGGAAATCTTGCTGTAGACATTCATTGTATTATTAGCAATAGTAACAGTATTAACAACATAAATCCATTCAAAAATACACACAGAAATATAACCATGGGAACATCTAAATTCTAGAAGGTGTGATGTCATTTAGAACCTTAAGTGTGACGCCAGCCACAGAATTTTTACCAGAAATTTTCAACTCTTGGACGTAGACAGACACACGAAACTGAGCAGCTCAAACCAATCACAAAATGAAGCCCTGGGCGAATACACGGAAGAAGACGACAGGATGTTTTATGAAAACATCCACATCGACTTCACAACACTAGAAGCTGTTGATTCTGAGGAGACGAAAAACCTTAGAGTCCAGCTTAAAGAAATGGAGGCAGCCACTCTGTTGGCACAAGATGAGCTACAGCTACAGAAGAGCCTTATCACCGAGCTCCAGGAGAAGCTGATGAAAGAAGAGGAGGAAAAGAAGGCCCTCCAAAGTTTGGTTGACCAGCTGAAATCGGAGGTTAGCACTGAAAACCGCCTGAGGCAGGCAGCTGAAGATGAACGTGGTATGAACTTGGTATTTCTTAAGTTGGAGATGGGAACCCAAGCACTGGCGGCAAAAGACAGAGAGGAGAACCTTCAGAAGGAGCTTGCAAAGGTCAAGTCCCAACTGGAGAAGGAGCAGCAGACCTTCGAAACGGCTATTAAGAAAACTAAAGTAGCCCATGACACTGCAGTCCGAGAGAAACAACACATCTCTAAAGAAATCAATTATAACTTTGCCAAACTCCATCAGCTACAGGACATGGATAAAGCTGAGCATGAGAAGGAGAAGTGGCATCTTCTTGACAAAATGGCACGGCTGAGAAGCTCCCACCAGAACCAGCTTGATCGCCAAGCCAAGGAACGAGTAGAGCTACAGACAGCTTTGAAGAAGGCTCAAGAAGAGATTCAAAGATATTGCGACGGGGAAAAGGAAAAGGATGTTAATAAAACATCTGAGGAGGAGCAGGAGAAGCATCAACTGCTGATGGAGGACAAAGGGGACCAGTTCAAACTCCAGCTGCTGTACAAAGAGGAGCAGTTCAGACTCCAGCTGCAAAATAAAGAGGACCAGTTCAAACTCCAGCTGATGGACAACGAGGAGCAGTTCAGACTCCAGCTGCAAAATAAAGAGGACCAGTTCAAACTCCAGCTGCTGTACAAAGAGGAGCAGTTCAGACTCCAGCTGTGGGACAAAGAGAACCAGTTCAGACTCCAGCTGCAAAATAAAGAGGACCAGTTCAAACTCCAGCTGATGGACAACGAGGAGCAGTTCAGACTCCAGCTGCAAAATAAAGAGGACCAGTTCAAACTCCAGCTGATGGACAACGAGGAGCAGTTCAGACTCCAGCTGTGGGACAAAGAGGACCAGTTCAAAGTCCAGCTGAAGGACAAAGACGACCAGTTGAAACTCCAGCTGATGGACAACGAGCAGTTCAGGCTCCAGCTGATGGACAACGAGGAGCAGTTCAGAGTCCAGCTGCAAAACAAAGTTGACCAGTTCAAACTCCAGCTGCTGGACAACGAGGAGCAGTTCAGACTCCAGCTGTGGGACAAAGAAGACCAGTTCAAACTCCAGCTGATGGACAACGAGTTGAGCAGTTCAGACTCCAGCTGTGGGACAAAGAGGACCAGTTCAGAGTCCAGCTGCAAAACAAAGAGGAAAAGTTCAGAGTCCAGCTACAAAACAAAGAGGAAAAGTTCAGAGTCCAGCTGCAAAACAAAGAGGACCAGTTCAGAGTCCAGCTGCTGGACAACGAGGAGCAGTTCAGACTCCAGCTGTCGGACAAAGAGGACCAGTTCAGAGTCCAGCTGCAAAACAAAGTTGACCAGTTCAAACTCCAGCTGCTGGACAACGAGGAGCAGTTCAGACTCCAGCTGTGGACAAAGAGGACCAGTTCAAAGTCCAGCTGAAGGACAAAGACGACCAGTTGAAACTCCAGCTGATGGACGAGGAGCAGTTCAGGCTCCAGCTGATGGACAACGAGGAGCAGTTCAGAGTCCAGCTGAAGGACAAAGGCGACCAGTTTAAACTCCAGCTGATGGACAAAGACGACCAGTTCAAACTCCAGCTGATGGACAAAGACGACCAGTTCAAACTCCAGCTGATGGACAACGAGGAGCAGTTCAAACTCCAGCTGATGGACAACGAGGAGCAGTTCAGGCTCCAGCTGTGGGACAAAGAGGACCAGTTCAGAGTCCAGCTGCAAAACAAAGCAGCACAGACTGATGCTGCAGGACAAGGAGAAAAAGCGCCAACTGTGCTCGTCTTGTACCCGGTCGTACCAGAGACTCTACTCCTCTTAAACCGTCTAACTCCTACCTCCTCTCCGTCTAACTCCTACCCCCTCCGTCTAACTCCTACCCCCTTTCTGTCTAATTCTCTCTATCAAGAGAAAAAAAAATAAAAAAATAAAAAAATTATATATATATATATATACTGTAAATGTTGTGTTTATCAAAACTACAGAATTCCCAAAAATGGATTAGGGATTTTTTTTATTAAATGTCAAAAAAATTGCAAATTTATGAGGCCGTGCTCATCTGGCTCAGCTGGAATGTGGACTTTAGAATGGTAAACTTGAGGTCCCTGAGAGGAGACTCTATCAAGGCCAAATCAAACTGCCCATTAAAAAAGCAAAAAATGTCAAAAACATGTCCTTAGTGAGGTGGAGTCTGTGTGTGTTATTAATCTCCTTCTAAAATGTTAATAGATTAAATTAGAGATATATTGTTATACTAAATCACATTCACAACCTGAGAACAAATGTCAAAATACACTTGATTTCTGCCCTAAACAATATCCTGAAGGGTATTTTTGACACAATGCTGTGTTTGTAATTAAGGTCCTAAACAGGATGGATGTAAACACAAATCAGCCTTCATTATTGTGGTCACGTGACTGGTGATTATGCTTTATGATAAATTTTATATTCTTTAATTCCCTGGCTTTATAAAATATCAAAAATCACAAAATTTAGCTATGCAAGAAATCATTTAAATAACTTTTGAATATTTCATTGTGTTATAAAAACACCAAAAAGCAGCTGTTTTTAAATATTCAGGTCTCTTTGTCAAAAAAAAAAAAAAAAGAAAATTGTGATAAAAATAGTTCCTTTTCATCCAGTTTCTTTCAGGTTAAATGTTTACAAGTCCCCTGTGAGTTCAGATCTTCAGTAGGACATACTTTAGAAACACAGGTGAAATTTAAACTACCATTTCCATTTCCATTTAGTTATTTAGCAGAAGCTTTTATCCAAAGCGACTTACATGAAGCTTCCAATCACCAATGTTACAGCCGGAACACCACTGGAGGCAAGGACATAACAACAGTACAACAGTATGAACTTTGGGGAGAGCGGGAATCGAACTGCCAACCTTCTGGTTGAACCGCTCTACCACTGAGCCTCTGCGCCCCATACCATACACTTTAATATATAAAGATTAACTGTAGTGTCATCCTGTTACCTAGTGTCTCGTTTCAACAGAGAGAGATGGCAGACAGAACACAGCCCACTGAAGACTTAGACGAAATCTATGTCAATGTAAAGAAATGGTGATATTTGGTCATATCTACTGAATAAAGAAAAAGTTACTTTACTGCGTCTACATCACTTGTTTAAATATGTTTTTCCAGTTAAAGGTCTGTCTTGTGGTTCTACAGTGTAAATCTACTCCATTCACTCTGTTGCATGATGTCAGTGGAGCCCTGTCTGAATCATGTTTTATGGTTGTAATATTTGTTGGTGTGAATGTGCTCAAGGTTTTAAAACATGTGAACCATCAGAGCGCCATGTTACACAAATGAATCATTCAGTTTACAAAGTTTTTTTCTTCAAAATTTTGGGGTGTTTTATGAATATTTTTAGCACCTGTGCTCTTCGAGAAACAACTGGACCTGGCCCATGAAATTAAGCAATGAAACAATATTATAATTTCTGACACATTAAACTGACACATGCACACCAACAGGCACACAGACTCACCCAAACAGACTCACAGTGGTCGGCTGGAAACTTAAAACATATCTTCTGTTCATGTTAGGAAACATTGGTGCAACCACAAGGAAGTGAACGTATCTGACAAATCTGCACAGAAAGAATTCAGTAACACTTTAGAGTAGGGGACACATTTTATCATGAATTCAAGCAGGACTCATGCACCTTAAGCATGAATTCATAGATTTAGGCAGAAATTCATGATCAAATGTGCCCCTACTCTAAAGTATTGACAAGAGTTCTTAATCGTATTGAACATAAGTCCTTTATTTGTACTGATTTCAATTTAAAACATTTTTGAGCTGTCTAAGAATTTGAAGTGAATGCACCACGGCAGCTGGTGAAACCAGGGGCAAAAAAAAATTCAAAGCCCAAACACAAATGAAATAATTTATTGCATTAATTAAAGTGTTTTTATAAACCTTCACATTTTGAGTTGTGATTATTTGCTCTAGTCTAAACCAACAGAAAGAAAAGTGATTAAATGTGGTTAATATCTGCAACTTTACACAACAACCAAGAAACACTAAAGGTCTTTTATGTAAAATAGTGTTAATATAAAATAAATAATAATAAAATAAATAGTATAATTGTAAGGCCAGATCTTTACTGTGTTGTAGGTGCTTAAACACTGGATCTATATCTAGTGCACTATATAGGGATTACTGTGTTGATTAGGACACCTCAAGGAGGACGGAGAGGTATTTCCTCAGCACAAAACCAAACTAATCTTGTTAAATAAATCTGCCTTTATATACACTATACTGTGTCTGCGTTTGGGTTCTATGCCTGATCATTACATAAAGCTCATAAACACCTAGCGTATTTAAACAAACCATTCCAAAAGTTGGGACACTGTACACATTGTGAATAAAAACAGAATGCAAAAATGTGGAAGTTTCAAATTTCAATATTTTATTCAGAATACAACATAGATAACATATCAAATGTTGAAAGTGAGACATATTGAAATTTCATGCAAGATATTGGCTCATTTTTGATTTCATGAGACCTACACATTCATAAGTTGGGACAGGTAGCAATGAGAGGCCGGAAAAGTTAAATGTACATATAAGGAACAGCTGGAGGACACATATTAGGTCAACTGGCAACATGCTTGGTTTAAAAGAGCCTCTCATAGTGACAGTGTCTCTCAGAAGTCAAGGTAGGTATTCCCCAATGGTGCAGCGAAAAAGAGTTTGAAGTTATTATCATCTACAGTGCATAATATCATCCAAAGATTCAGAGCCTCTGGAACATTCTCTGTGCGTGGTCAAGGTCGGAGAACCAGACTGGATGCCCGTGATCTTCGGCCCTTAGAGACACTGCATCACACACAGCCACAGAAAACATTTGGTGCATCATAAAGAGGAAAATGTGACAAAGACGCCCTAAGACAAATGAGCAACTAGAAGCATGCATTAGTCACAGTACAAGGAGGGCGGGCCTTAATCGCTGGGTGATGTATAGGCTGTGTTATCTTACCTTGTAAGTATTCTGATTACCATTGTTGGTATTACTATAATTGTTCCTTTTGGTAATATATGGTCTGTATTTAAGTTGTTGTGTTTTTTCACATGTGTATATATATATATATATATATACACATAAATAATTGAGTTATGATAATGGTAACAATTAAGGAAGCAAATGCCTTTGTTTCTCTTTTTTGTAACAAAGTAGCAATTGAGCAATTGATTAATTTATGTTGTTAATGTAAGATAAATTGACTATGTTGCATAGATTGAATGTTCTTTATTGTCTTTGTTCTATGTCACTATTGAAAAAAAAAAAAGTTAAGGCTTCACTGAAACAGTGCTCGAGTAGGACATCTAGCGGTCAATAAAATGAATTGCAATTGAGATGGGTCTTCATTGCAATTCATGGATTCATGCGATTCATGGATTCTTTGAAATTTGATTCTTTATGCACATTCCTGTTTGACTACACTAGGCTACGTGGTGTAAGGGTTTCAAACTAAAACAGTGATGTGGGACAGTCATTTAAAGTCTTAAAACCTGTGATACAGAAAAGCTAAGCCACCAACAATACACTCAACAAGTGCTAAATATTTTCTTAAATTCAACCAACGAGCAAAGAAAAAACACAGAAGAAACAAAACTAAACTAAAAAAAATCTAAAAAAACAACAACATATTAAAAGCCACAACCAAAGACACACAAGAAAGAGGAGCCTTGCTCCACACGTGAATATGTTTAAGGAGACAGAAATGCTCCCAAATACACAGGAGTGAGACATATGCACATTCATAATGATTAAAATCAATTCTCTTAAGCATAATAACTTCAATGAACCATACGGCCCTTAGGACTGTAGTATGATCCGTCCTGGAGCTGTTGTCCCGTTGGTGTTCATGCAAATGTTAACGTCCCTCAGATATCAAAGTGTTCATCTGAGGTCAAAGCCTCGACCACAGTCGTTGGGCAGGTGCATGTCAGGAATGTTGACCCAGCAATGGCCACATCCATCACTCTCACCAACGAGCTCCGGATACATGGAAATCAACACAAACAAAAGTTATAAGACATGGAAGTGCCACACAAGTACATCTCAACACAGATTTAAAATCCCAGTCATTTTTCCAAATATTTTATAACTATTTTTAGAACCAGGTCAAAATCAATAACTCTATTCCAGAATACTCTGTCAATTCATCTGAAGAGTTTGAAGCTCTTTCTTAAAAGCTTTAGTTATGCTGTTAACTAGACCTGAGTTACTTTGGATGAAATCCTGTAGATCTCACCTTTTCAGCTCAAAGCAGCTCAGTGCTTTTTGTTCTGTCCAGTCCTTGGACAAGTTTTAATTCATTTCAGATTTAATTCACCGTTAAAGAATTTCTTGTGCAATTCATAAATCTACTTATTTAATCCACGTTTGCATAAATTGTCTCATATGTAAAATTCTAATTTCAATGCTAATTGAATTTTAGCCTTCATTAAGGACACCTTGAAGGACCCCCCCCTTGTCGATGTGAATGGGGCTCTCAAATAAACCTGAAGGAACTGCTGTTTGGTTCCTAAGGTGTGAGTTTGTCCTCACGATGTTCTCCGTCACATTGTATGTGAACAAATAAAATGAGGATCCTTTAAGGACACATGTTTCCGGTCAGCAGGCAATGCTGGTCTAATGGTCTTACTTCCACAAAACCTCCAGACTTCTGCTTTGCACTGCACCTGTCCCTGATCTCTGTTTGTCAGGTTCAGAGTGATGTTACAGGACGTCCTGTCACTGTCACTGGCCCTGCTCACAGGTGTACTCCAGGTGTAAACCAAGATGACTATAAGTTCAAAGAACTATGTTAATATTAGCTCTTACTGGTGGCTATATTAATTGTCAAATCTTCTTTTCTGAACTGGTACTTGTTGTGGTTGGCTTCCATCAAAATAAAATACAAACAAAAATCAAAAGTTCTCAGACATTTTTAGACCCATAGAAAGTGCCTCCAGGCTTTCACAAACAAAACCATGTAAGCTCTTAAAAATGAAAACAATAAAAATTAAACAACAGATAAACCCTGTTTCCACAGATATGGTCTGCTGGAAATCTACTTTAATCTGAAAGTTTGACTCAATCAGAACAAACAGTGCCTCTTCAAAACAGTCATGTCAACCTTTCTTTATTTTTGATTTAATCTCATCTTTTACTGTATTAAACACTGTTGTTATAGCCTCATCACTTTAATACAGTTAGTTTAAATCTTGTCCTCCCTCTCTGTTTTGAGACTTGGGAAAACCATGGCTCACAACAAAAATAAATAAAAAATAAACCTAAAATCATAAAATGAAAGGCCAGTGCCATTGATCATTTTAAAATGTTAGTCCAGCAATTATAATTTCTAATTGTTCTTTATGTTTTCCAAATAGCATCACTGTTGTGTCTGTTATATTTAAAACTTTATTTTGTTCAGTTTTAATTTTAGCTACCATTTAGTTTTAGTTACCACAGTTGTAGGTCTTTACCTGTAACTGTAACTATCATCTGCAATTATAGTAAAATTTATTCAGCTGATGCAAACATAAATAATTTAAATAGATCAGAACTAGTTTCTCATGATCTGTTGTCACAAACTTTTAGCCAAAAACATTAAATTCACAATCTACTTAGAATATTCTCAGAATTTTATTCAATTACTTCAAATTAATTCCTTTAGAAATAAAATCCTTTAAAAAAACCTCTTTGGTCAGACCCCTCCCTCTGGAGTTAACCTTGTAATCGGGCAGCCTCCTTCAGCTGCTCAAACACACCACAAAGCCTCTGTTCACACTGCTTTCCTCCAAAACTCCATCACCATTGTGTCGTTTAAAAGGAAAGACCGTTCATAAAATCAACAAAGCTCATTGTAAATTTTTCTGTATTTACTTTTATAATAAACAAATTCTTTAGGGTTTTGTTCAGTCTAGATTTGTTCCATACTGTCTCTGTAAAACTCAGTTAAAATACAGTAAACCATTTTGTTTTTGCATCTTTTTCATATTAATTTTAACCGCAGCATTTTTAAAACGTTTAGCATTTCCTAATAATTTCACGTTTTCACTAATTTTGCCTCAGACTCTACAAAAAGTGTTCCCTTCACTCAATGTTAAACAGAAACTTAACCCATTAAGTGTTACTCAAAACCACGTCTCCCTTTATTTATTCAGATTCACCAACCTTGAACTCAGTTATAGTCAGTAATGTTAATTTAAAACAATGCTGAGATTTAACTTTTTATTTTTAGGTTCCAAAGGTTTTACTTAGTGTTCTCCATAAACACCTCTAAAGTTCAACAAAAATATTATTCAATTCTGTTCAAAAGGACAGACTATTGTGTTAGTCTCTAATTCACACATTCAGCAATAATCCAAACGTTCCAACATTTAAATCAGATTCATCAAAAAAAAATCAAAACTTTTTACAAATCACTTCAAGCAGTGATTAAAACACAGAGAGCACTTTGCTCTTAACCTTAACTATTTTTACAGTTTAACACTTTAACTTAAACTTTTCAAATAAACCACCTCCAATCCTTCAAGATTGTTTTGACAGTTTTAACATAGGTTTTCAATTCCCAGATTTCAGTTTAAAACTTTACTGTAAATATGCCACTCATTTACATTGCATTTTAAACTTTATTAAAAGATGCCGCTTCTCTACATTGTAGTTTAAACTTTATTGTAAAGATGCCACTTCTCTACATTGTAGTTTAAACTTTATTAAAAGATGCCGCTTCTCTACATTGTAGTTTAAACTTTATTGTAAAGATGCCCCTCGTCAGCATCTATTTTTGTGTCAGGTCTTAAACCTTTATTAGAAAGTTCCATTTCAAAATCATTGGCCAGTATTTATTTTGTCTTCATTTCAGTTTTTCTAATTACTTGATCAATATTTTTCTCAAACAATTTTTAATCTCATTCATTTTGTCATTTATTTTACCAAAACATTTTTATAGAATCAAGATTTAAATGTGGACTATATTCATATCATAAACCTTTCTTTATCCCATCAGTTCAGTCTGTTTCTGTCACTGACATTTTTACTTCAACAATTTTCAAAATTAAAACGTTTGTTAACTGTAAAGGCTCCAACACTTTCTGTGGAGCTAAACTTCATTGAAAAAACATTTCTTGCTCCGGTCCTGAGCAAAAGAAGTGAGGATGCTTTGAAGCCCCGCTACTTTGGCCCAGAACGTTATCTCGTGTTGAAACATTCCTCGTGAATCCAAACATTGATTGTTTTGTATCCACTTTCTCAACACCTTGTCAGAACCAAACCAGAGAAATACATAATTGTTTATTTCCTTTCTTCTGGAATAAATGATTTTATGTGTGAGCTGATGGCCCAAATATTTATCATTTATATTATCTTTATAACTTCATCTTTAAGACACATTTTTAAATTCTTCTGATTACACAGTGACCATTTTCATTCATGTTATACAGTGTTTTTGAACCACACTGATATTAAGGACCTCTATTAGTTTAAGTACTAATAGACTCATACAATTGGTCTCCAACTTTTGAAAAAAAACTTTTCTAGCTCAAGGAATGAGCAAAGAAAAGGGAGGGTGATAAGACACCTCTGTTATATTGTGTTACTGTGGAACACTGGTGTTTAACTCTATTCACTGTCTACAGTGTTTTTTTTATTACAAAGTGGTCATTTTCATTCTATCCCCAATAACTATGTCTCAGTTTTTCTTAGTTCATTCATACTAATATTTGTCCTAATAGATGTACAATAAGATTTCACTTTTTTTTTGCAAAATACTTCAATACTTTTATTTTGGATCCAAGGTTTTGGATCTTTTAACTTTTTCACTTCCGTGTTCTGTATTTTTGTGTGTTTTAAGTGGCACTATGCGTGTGTCATGTGGTGTGTACATGACTTAACTCCTGATCTCAGGTCAGTGTTGCTCCTGCTGTGGTCTCCCGCCTCCACACTTTGCTCTGTTCTTTGTCCCTCAGCAGACATGTCGTCCTCTCTGTCTCCTCCACCCCACCACGTCCACCTCTCACAGCCTCGCCCGCTCCGGTGACCAGAGGAATTTGTGCGTTTTCCTCGGAGAAATACAACATAATCAGTATTCATTTCAGGCTTCACGTCTTTGAGAAAAGCCTTTTTGTCAAATTTAGTGCATATTACATAAAATTTTGAAAATGTGTTTTTCTGTATCTTACCGCTTTTGTCTCTGATCCGCTGGGCACTGGGCAGCGTCTTGTAGGCCTTTGGGCGGAGCGGGTGGATTTGGCGGAGAGTGGCGGAGTGTGGTGGTGGGGGGGGGTAGACAGACGTGGGACGGCACTGTTCAGTGGCTGTCCTGGCTGTCCTTGAGAGCCGGCATGCTGCTGTTAGAGAGAGGTGGAGACCCAGAGGCTCACAGGAGGAAACATTTGTAAAAAAATATATATATATTTGTCAGTTTCAGCAGATCTTTTATGCACTTTTCATAATTTATTCAGATGGATCAAATTATAGATGAATCAACAGATCAAATATGTCACAATGCTAGATTTTCTAAATTTTTCCTTCTCAGAATGATCAACTTCACTCTGTTGCATCAACTTATCACAAGTTAAGGCTTTTTCGCAATCAGGCTGACTAATGTTCGATCTCATTATTCAGACTGAATCAACTTCTTCCAATAAAATCAATTCAATGCATTCAATCCACAGTCGCGTCACAATCACACTCTCAACCACACTTTTACTCACTAACCCTTCAGGTTAGATAAACTTCATTAAAGCCACTTCCTTCTGTGGGCTTTTAAACCTTTATCTCACTGCGTCACACAGTGAACAATTCTCTGCAGGCCTGCTTTTACCAAGTCTCATAGACTCCGGACCTATTCATCTCACTTTAAAGTTGTTAGGCTAAGAATCTCGATAATAGTCCATATACTCGAGTTTACCTGTGCGTCCAACGCATTACATTTTACCAACATTACTAGTTAGGCCAGACGTTTGAATGTGGCGTATTAGGATGAATGCTATTAAACTAAAGCAAAATCTGCAAATTTTACCATAGATTAACATCAAAACATCCAGTTTAAATCTCACCATACACCTCTAAAGGCAGGGTCTCGACAAAACACATACCTTTTCCTCGCTCTCAGACGGTATCTCAGCTTCAGCGTTCTCCTACAGTTATAGTAACTACATGGAAATACCCGCCACGGTAGATGACATGCAATCACCAAACAATTTAAGCAGAAGCAACCTGAACACTACTTCCGGAAGCTTTTGGTTCACAATCTCAAATAAAAAAAATGAACAGCTGTTTTACCTGACTTTAGTCGAATGGTCCAGTCTTTCCGCAGCCAGACTTCTGTCTCTCATCGTCTCTCTGCTTTTTTCTCTTTTTTAGTTCAGATATCGTCACTGCGTCTCACACAGAGAGTGAAGGTCTGGCCTGTAATGCTGGAACAGCGCATCTTAGGACTTATAAAGAAATGCTTTTGTGCATTTCTTCCGTGCACGCCAGTTTCACCTTCTACACGAGAAACAGCAGATGTTGATATCCCGGACGAGCCCCAAATGTTAAGAGAATTTTGGTTACAGATTAAATGAGCAGGACGATGGAGACGGCATAGGATTTGACAATAATAGACAGGTTTAATCTTTGCAAAGAGAAGCAAAACGGACACACATGAACAATGGTACGTGGAAGGTTTTGCTTAAAGGTGTAAACAATACATGAGGCTTTATAGGTTTACATTATGCCAGCCCCCCCAGCTCCAGGGTCGTGGATGGACGTGTATTGAGCTGACGTGTCAGTCATAGATGTGTGTCTAAGTGTACAGGACAGAGTGTCCCTGTACAATGATTAGATGTAGTGCAAACTGATGTAGATATAGCTAAAGACATTAAGTCATACTTATGTGTGGATAAGCATGTGAACTGGAGCAGGAGTGAGAGCATAATATATAATATTAATGGAGATGTACAATTCCCATAACACTTTCTTGGGCAGGCTGGTGTGTGCAGCTGCTTGAGACGAGCTGAAAATAATTGTGTATAGGTAATTTGTGTTAGCATGTTTTTTATTTTCTTTGAAATAAACTATCAATTTTAATGTTAAAATCTTATATTCAAGTGTTGAGTACTCCCACTTTATCAAATAAAAAAAATGAATAGCACAAAAACTTCTGTAACCTGTATGTGCAATCTACATCTATTCATTTTTATATCTTTAAAGATGTTAAGACAGGTATTCAAAATAAGATGCTGAAGTCAAAATTGCAAGTGTCCAAGATTACCCAAATCCCCCTAGGTCTAATGTTATAGAATCTTTACTCAAAGCAACACGGTCAAACTAAATCCCTGTCAACTCTGTGACAGTCTCTATTTGCCTCAAAGGGTCAGTTTCTCCCAAAGAGCTGAGAGGCAACCAAACACTACCAAACACTCAGTTAAAACTAATAAGAAACTGAAACAACGTGCACATCCGGGGCGGAAAATAATTCCCACCCCGGCCCTCGAAGTAGTCTTCCATTTCAGCCTATCTGCGTATGATTTATTGTGTCAATATCTAATATCCTCCCTGCTCACTGAGAAGTGTTTTTCAGCAGTGGTTAATGCAAAACACCAAAAGATCCCAATGATAACCACACACTGTACATCAGGAAGCTCACTGACTGAAATCTGTGGTTCAGTCTGTTAGATGGGGACAAATGGACATCTAAAAAAGGCCTGAAAGGCAGAAGTTGTGATGGCAAGTTCTCAAGCTTGAAAAGGAAGTTGGTCTGTTCCTCAGCTCAAACCACAGCTCAAACTCACAAACCCAACAGTTGTAAGGATCCGACTGATGATTGCACAAACGTAAGTCTGTCTCGTTTATTTTCTGTGAACAAAAGAGAGTCTGAAACAACACTGATAACACTTTTTATTTTAGATCCTGAGAAGCTTCATGGCACCTGCATGTGTGAATATGTTAACTCACATAATACTCATTTTACTTCTGTGTTCAGGTGAGCTCTAGTTCCTTCTGCTGTGTCAGTTTTAACCAAGACATGACAGGGATTCTTCTTTTAAATTATCCTTGTGGTTAAGTTTGGGTGAATATTAAAGATAGAATAAGCTAGAATAAAATATATTAACTGTGTATTAGCACTATGTTTTGATTCCTGAGTCATATTATAATAAAAAACTTAAGTAGAAGTAGGCTGTACAAGAAGGTTTTTGAAGGTAAACTACATTTTGTCTCTCGTCCAAGTGATGAGGTTATATGAGCTGACAGATGCTAGATGCTTTCTTCATGTTTGACTGAGAA
Organism: Neodontobutis hainanensis; assembly: GCA_024349245.1. Classification (NCBI taxonomy): domain Eukaryota; kingdom Metazoa; phylum Chordata; class Actinopteri; order Gobiiformes; family Odontobutidae; genus Neodontobutis; species Neodontobutis hainanensis. Next base: position 19,830 of record JALDNG010008215.1, read on the forward strand.
CAATATGTGTGCTTTCAGATGCTGATGGCTGTTTTACAAACCTTATCATCACTAAACCAACTCCGATGGAGGCTCTGAGTGGATCATGTTTACACATCCCCTGCTTCTTTAAACCTGTCTCTGAGTCCAATAAGATTGACATAACAACCCCTGTTGTTGGCACTTGGTTTAAAACAAAGGGTGACTACAGTCAAACTGCAGCAAGTGTGATTTCTATCAGTGGAAACCTCAGTAAGACATATCCAATGAATATTACTGGGAATCTGGGAAAGCAAGAATGCACCACTCTGTTTTCTGATTTAAACACAACAAAAACAGACAAATAATTCTTCAGAGTGGAGAACAGTGGTTTCACTGCAACATCTGCTTCTAAACCTCTTGAAATAAAAGTTATTTATTATTTTTATTATAGTTATTAGTTTATTATATAGTTTATTATAGTTATTTATTGTTTTTTGAAATTCATTTGAGTTGATGCAACTAAGTAGAGTAGAGCAGTCTGTGTCCTTTCGGGTTTTCTTTTGTCTCTTTGACTCCCATTTAAAATGATATTTACTGTAATTTGATTTCTATTTAAAATATTTTTTCATTGAGTTCTCTTAATGTTTCCTTGTCAATCTTTAAAAAACATTTAGGTAGAGTAATTTAATAACAAACAAATTTGCACAAAAAAATAAAACAAACACTTTAATCGCTAAAACTGGCATTAGCAATTCAGAAAATGTATACATATTTCTTATTAATAGTAAAAACTGAAGTTGTTTATGACATTGATTAATTAATTTCTGAATAATATATGACAGATGATACATTTAACTGGCAATGTATATTTCAATTCCTTTTTTTTACAAAATTAAAGAAAACGTGAGCAATACATAGTTTTTACACCAATTAATGACTTATTATAAATATTTCCAGTCCCTGAAAGTTGTTGGCTTTTTGTTGTTCTCTGCAGAAGATCCTGGAGTCCTTTAATACAAATCTCAGGTGAGCTGAAGGAGGAAGAGCTGCTGACTATAACCTGTTCAGCTCACACTCCTGTCCACAGTCCTCCTAAACTCACCTGGAGTCTCAAACAAGAGCCTCTGAACATCTTAGAGAGAAACACAGACGGGACGTTTACAACTAAACTCCAGCAGACGATCACTCTGACAGACTCACATGATGGACTCAGGATAAAGTGTTCAGCTGTGTATCCTGTGAATGAAGGAAACAAGATGGCAGATACAGATGTCACTCTCAATGTAACATGTAAGTCAGACACATTTACTGGAGCCAGTCTGCACATGTGGCATCATCATTACACTGATACATTTGAACTGTGTTTCCTCAGATGCTCCTAAAAACACAACAGTGTCCGTCAGTCCGTCCGGTTTGTTGTCAGCAGGTCAGTTAGTGAAGCTGAGCTGCTCCAGCAGAGCCAAGCCTCCCGTCCACAGCTTCACCTGGTTCAAGATCAGCTCAGAGGGACTGGTTAAAGTTTCTGAAGGAGACTTTTACAGCTTCCTCTTCAGCAACGCCACCCAAGAACAGTATTATTGTGAAGCAATGAATAAAGTTGGTAAAGAAGCCTCTGCAGTGATCCATCTGCAAACTGAAGGTAAGACTTTAATACGACCTAACTTACTTAGTCATGCTAATTTTTTTTATTGCTGTGTGGCCTATAATATATTTTGTTAAATCAGTCTTCAACCATTTTCTTGACAATAAAAAGTAAATAAAAATGTTAATTACAAATGACCCATTAAAGTACAAATATCAAGAGTAAAGAAAAGTATTAAGAGAAAATTTGAATTGAAAAATTCAAATTGAATTAGTTTTGACTTGTGGCACAAATAACCCTCTAACTTTAATTATGTGGGACTCAGGTGATAGATTTAATGTTGGTGCCTACAACATTGTGAAGCTCTGTGGGATTATACTGCTCTACATCACTCTGGTCCTCCTCGAATAGTGAGTGTTTTATTTTGTCATAGAATTGTCAAGATATTGTTGTTTCTTGGATGTTTGTTTAAAACTGAAAGTGTTACCATTGCTGTTCTTTTCTTCCAGTCGGTTTAGACCAGTTTACAACAACAAACGTCGACAGGTAAAGTACTAGTGAGACATTTGACTGAGTCACACTTGTCATTAAACTGAGCTCTAACACATGTCTTTGTGTGTTCTCTTTTCTACAGAAGACACAGGAAGCTGATTATGTCAATTGTGTGATTGAAAGTCAAGCTCAATGACAAAACCTTTGACCTGGAGGTCTTTTTAGGGCTGTCTTTACAATAACATCAGCTTTAAACTGGTTTCTTTTATATTTACTTCTGTTAACTGCTGGTATTGTCTTGTGAGTGAACCATGTATCTTCTATAAACAATCTTGTAACTTGGTTAATCTCTGACACCAGAGTCTTTCTAGACTGTATCAGCTGGTGTGGATGTGATTATAAACCTTTCTCCCATTCAATATAAACTCTGTCTCCCTGTGAGATGGACAGGTTGGAAAGACAAAGCTAACATTACTCAACCCAGATGTAATATCTGTTTTCTGTTGTTTGTATTGATCAGAACATATGAAAAGTAGATGATGTTCTGTGTTGGTGCTAAAAAGAAGTGGTGAGGAGCTTTAAGAGAATATTCAGGGGAAGTAACACCTGCCACCAACAACATCATTTATCTTCACTGAATTATGACATAAACTAATGTGTGTGGTTGGAGCAATATTGCACTGAAGTCTACTTCCTTTTGAGTGGAAAAAAGAGAAGAGAGCAGCCTCCGCCCTGATAAGATTTGTTACAAAAAAAACTACTTTCTTCAGTCTATTGTGAGAATAGTGTGTTCATAAAAATGATAATGGAAAACATCATGTTGAGTGTCTTCTTTCTTTCCTTCACATTCATCGTCTGAAAGTCAAAAAATGTAGATGTAAATGTAGTGTGGGTAATGTAAATGTATTACCCCCTGTCTTATATCACTCCTCTAGAGCTGGAGGGTCTGAGTAGATCCTGTTTACACATCCCATGTAACTTTAAAGAAAAAACAGGACACAAGTTCCCTGGGAGCACAACTGCCGTCGCTGTGAGGAATAAAATAAAAGCAAGTTTTAAATTAAATCCAGAAAATGTGTTTTTAACAATAGCAGGAAGACAAATGGAAATTATTCTAAGGTAATTACAAGAGACCTGAGTCAGAGAAACTGCATCTGTTTTTCAAAAAATAAAAACAGAATATTCTGAATTTTTAGTTCAGATTAATGAGAGAGAAGACATTTGAGACTTTGTACAATTGAGAATGAATGGTCAAGTTTAATTCTTTTAAGATTGATTCAAAACACACACAGATGTAACAATGTTACAGGATAAGGATTGCTTGGAAAAGTAAACAATACATGAGCTTTTATATCATGCTGTAAAGGCTGTAGGAGGCGTATTGTTCACACACCCCATGACAAGTTCCCAGGTGCAGGATTTGGATGTTTGGAATAGCATGAAAGTAATTATTAACTATAGAAAATTATAAATGACCATAACATTCCCCCCTCTTTATGCCGATGAAGCATAAACACGATACTATTGTTGTATGGCAGGAGTGAAAACCTAGAAGGGCAGCTGAAAAAGCCTTAAGCATCGACCATTTCATAAATAACCTAATAACTGGGATAAAATTCTCCTGCCCGCTCCTCCCCCAAAGGCAGCGTCAATTCACGTACAGGGCAACAACTATGTAGTGAGTTCAAATGATTCAATTGTAACATGTGTCAAATCAAAGACAACAAATGATTATAATGTGATATGTTTAAAATCAAAGAGAAACAAAGTCCCACTATATAATCCCGTTGTACTTTCAAATTTAATAAATCATAAACACAGAATTACTCCAAAACAACAAATTGTTAAAAATTCAGAAATGCCTGAGATGAACTGGTTGATCCATTGGGCCCAAAGCTTAAGCCTGTCTTTCCATTTTCTGTCCATAAGACAAAAAGAAACAAAACATGGAGTGAGACATATGCACAGTGTGATTAATATTAATTCCCTTAAGCATAATAAATTCAGTGAACCATACAATCCTTAGGACCTTAGTAGATCTGTCATGGATGAATGAGAATGTGTGCATGAGAACGTTGACGTCCACCTGATCAGATGTTCAACGTCTGGAGTCAAAGCTTTGACCATATTTGTTCAGCAGGAAGCATGAACAGGAATGTTGACCCAGCAACAGCCACATCCATCAATCTCACCAACAAGCTCTGGATACATGGAAAGCATTACACGCAAAAGTTATTAGACACGGAAGTGCAACAACAAGTACTGGTCAATTTCCCCAAAATTTTGTCAAAAAAGGGCGAGATTAAGTCCTCTATTCCACAATATTCTGCAAATTCATCTGCTAGAGTTTGAAGTTCTTTCTTTGTTATGCTATTATCAAGACCTGTTTTTGCAGATCCCAGCCCTTTCAGCTAAAAGCATACTCAGTGCTATTCAAATATTTGTTCAGAATTGAGGATATAGACTTCAAGTCCTGTCATTTTATTAATATAACAGTTCAAGGTAAGAAAGTCTTGTGTGGTTTTTGTTTAACTTTATAATCCATGTGTAAGAAATGACACAGCAGCTTCAGTAACTTTACATTGAACCACATATGGAACACCACTGGAGGCAAGGTGGGTCTTGCCCGAAGTACACAACAACAGTACTAACAGTATGGAAATCAAACTGCTTACCTTCCAGTTGCAAGACAACTGCTCTACCACTGAGCTACAACTACAATTGACAAGTAAACCTCCAACAAGAGCCTCGCCTTGTCAGAGAAACACAAATGGGACATTTACAACTAAATTCAAGAAGACCCTCACTCACTCATATAATGATTATAACCTCACATGTACTGCTTCATATCCTGTGGATGGAGGCAAACAGCTGAAGAACAGAACAGAAACAACCATTAATCTCAAAATGTAAATGTGTCAAATGTAAGACATTCAGTATGTATTTACATGAAGACAATTTTCAAAATGCACCCAGTTGCAAGTTTTTTTTGTTTTTTTTTATGTCTCCACTGATGCTGAAGACACACATTCATGTAAACTAGTGCATAATCACTTTAGAGATCATGTAGCATTACATGTGTGTGGAGTCTTAAAAATATGTGAGTTTCTTGAGTCTTTTTCAGGAAACAAGAGTTTTGTGACGTGGGGTTCAGCTCTCTGTGGAATTATTTTGTCTTGTTGTCTATATTTTTTGAGAATTGCCAAGGAAAAGTACTCACAGACTACAAATGGTCCAAAATACAGCCGCCAGACTTTTAACAAAGACCAGAAAGTTCGATCACATTACTCCGGTCCTGGCTTCATTACACTGGCTTCCTATTTATGTTAGAGCTGATTTCAAAGTTGTCCTGCTATTATATAAACTTCTTTGTGGACATGCAACCTCGTACCTATCTGACCTCATTGCCAGGTATACTCCAGCTCATCCTGGACATATTCTTGCACAGCCTGTCCGTCCTGGGATTGATCCCTCCTTCTGTGGTTCTCCCTGAGGTTTCTCTTTTTTCCCAGCTGGGTTTTTTTTGGAGTTTTTCCTCACCTTGATGGAGGGTCTAAGGACAAGGGATGTTGTCAAGTGCAGTCTGTTAAGCCCTTTGAGGCGGCTGTTGTTCTGATATTGGGAAATACGAAAATAAATGTCTTGTCTTGTTTAGTCACATGACCAAACCACGCTTCGGTAGTGGTTCGATACAACTGCATCATGAGCTACCGCACATGTGTCAGAGACCAGCACAAGCTCCAACTCAAGGCTCTGATTCAAAGTGATCATCTTATCCCCTTGAGTTTAAGCAATGCTTGTATGGATTCAACAATACCCTCCTATTTTAGTAGGACTATTATTTAATATGCATGTGTCTTAGTAGGCTGTATGTTAATGTGGAGTTAGAGATCACTGAGTCAAGGGCTCTAGGTTCATGTGAGCTCTTTTTCTCTGTTTATTGTGATTTCCTGTTACTCTAGCATTAACCACACTTGTCCTTTGTTTATTTATTTTCCCTGTTGGGAAATTCCTTGTTGTCCACTCCAACAGAGGAAACCTGGAATGTTTGATGTTGATGGGGGAAACTAGAGTACCCAATAACCAACATGCAAATGGCACCCTTTTAAATATCAGCTCTGACATCCCACAAACTAGGAACAGCTACAGTATATGGAAAAAACATAAAGTCTGATGTGTTTGATTTTGAAAAAAAAAGTAGACTTTCTTCTAGACTCATTACACAAAGCAAATTGTCATGTTTCAAATTATGCATTCATTCATTCATTCATTCATTCATGAATGAATGAATGAATGATTAATTCATTTTTTTTCATTCATTTTCTACCGCTTTGTCCCGTTAGGGGTCGCGGGTGACTGGAGCCTATCCCAGCAGCTTTGGGCCTAAGGCGGGGTACACCCTGGACAGTGGCCAGTTAGTCGCAGGGCTGACATTTAGAGACAGACAATGACAAACAATCATTCACTCTCATTTTAATTCACTAGGGACACTTTAGAGTTGCCGATTAACCTGTACATGCATGTCTTTGGACGGTGGGAGGAAGCCGGAGTACCCGGAGAGAACCCACGGTAACACGTGGAGGACATGCAGACTCCTCACAGAAAGACCGGAGACGGCCGGGTTTTGAACTCACAACCTTCTTGCTGTGAGGCAGGAGTGCTAACCACTCTGCCACGTGCACCTAATTAATTATAATAACTAATTAATATTAATCAAAATTAGTTATTTTATCTTGGCAGGAAATCTTGCTGTAGACATTCATTGTATTATTAGCAATAGTAACAGTATTAACAACATAAATCCATTCAAAAATACACACAGAAATATAACCATGGGAACATCTAAATTCTAGAAGGTGTGATGTCATTTAGAACCTTAAGTGTGACGCCAGCCACAGAATTTTTACCAGAAATTTTCAACTCTTGACGTAGACAGACACACGAAACTGAGCAGCTCAAACCAATCACAAAATGAAGCCCTGGGACGAATACACGGAAGAAGGCGACAGGATGTTTTATGAAAACATCCACATCGACTTCACAACACTAGAAGCTGTTGATTCTGAGGAGACGAAAAACCTTAGAGTCCAGCTTAAAGAAATGGAGGCAGCCACTCTGTTGGCACAAGATGAGCTACAGCTACAGAAGAGCCTTATCACCGAGCTCCAGGAGAAGCTGATGAAAGAAGAGGAGGAAAAGAAGGCCCTCCAAAGTTTGGTTGACCAGCTGAAATCGGAGGTTAGCACTGAAAACCGCCTGAGGCAGGCAGCTGAAGATGAACGTGGTATGAACTTGGTATTTCTTAAGTTGGAGATGGGAACCCAAGCACTGGCGGCAAAAGACAGAGAGGAGAACCTTCAGAAGGAGCTTGCAAAGGTCAAGTCCCAACTGGAGAAAGAGCGGCAGACCTTCGAAACGGCTATTAAGAAAACTAAAGTAGCCCATGACACTGCAGTCCGAGAGAAACAACACATCTCTAAAGAAATCAATTATAACTTTGCCAAACTCCATCAGCTACAGGACATGGATAAAGCTGAGCATGAGAAGGAGAAGTGGCATCTTCTTGACAAAATGGCACGGCTGAGAAGCTCCCACCAGAACCAGCTTGATCGCCAAGCCAAGGAAGCAGTAGAGCTACAGACAGCTTTGAAGAAGGCTCAAGAAGAGATTCAAAGATATTGCGACGGGAAAAGGAAAAGGATGTTAATAAAACATCTGAGGAGGAGCAGGAGAAGCATCAACTGCTGATGGAGGACAAAGGGGACCAGTTCAAACTCCAGCTGCTGTACAAAGAGGAGCAGTTCAGACTCCAGCTGCAAAATAAAGAGGACCAGTTCAAAGTCCAGCTGATGGACAACGAGGAGCAGTTCAGACTCCAGCTGCAAAATAAAGAGGACCAGTTCAAACTCCAGCTGATGGACAACGAGGAGCAGTTCAGACTCCAGCTGTGGGACAAAGAGGACCAGTTCAGAGTCCAGCTGCAAAACAAAGAGGAAAAGTTCAGAGTCCAGCTACAAAACAAAGAGGAAAAGTTCAGAGTCCAGCTGCAAAACAAAGAGGACCAGTTCAAACTCCAGCTGCTGGACAACGAGGAGCAGTTCAGACTCCAGCTGTGGGACAAAGAGGACCAGTTCAAAGTCCAGCTGAAGGACAAAGACGACCAGTTGAAACTCCAGCTGATGGACAACGAGGAGCAGTTCAGGCTCCAGCTGTCGGACAAAGAGGACCAGTTCAGAGTCCAGCTGCAAAACAAAGTTGACCAGTTCAAACTCCAGCTGCTGGACAACGAGGAGCAGTTCAGACTCCAGCTGTGGGACAAAGAGGACCAGTTCAAAGTCCAGCTGAAGGACAAAGTTGACCAGTTCAAACTCCAGCTGCTGGACAACGAGGAGCAGTTCAGGCTCCAGCTGATGGGACAAGAGGACCAGTTCAGAGTCCAGCTGAAGGACAAAGACGACCAGTTCAAACTCCAGCTGATGGACAAAGACGACCAGTTCAAACTCCAGCTGATGGACAACGAGGAGCAGTTCAAACTCCAGCTGATGGACAACGAGGAGCAGTTCAGGCTCCAGCTGTGGGACAAAGAGGACCAGTTCAGAGTCCAGCTGCAAAACAAAGAGAAGCAGCACAGACTGATGCTGCAGGACAAGGAGAAAAAGCGCCAACTGTGCTCGTCTTGTACCCGGTCGTACCAGAGACTCTACTCCTCTTAAACCGTCTAACTCCTACCTCCTCTCCGTCTAACTCCTACCCCCTCCGTCTAACTCCTACCCCCTTTCTGTCTAACTCTCTCTATCAAGAGAAAAAAATAAAAAAATAAAAATTATATATATATATACTGTAAATGTTGTGTTTATCAAAACTACAGAATTCCCAAAAATGGATTAGGGATTTTTTTTATTAAATGTCAAAAAAATTGCAAATTTATGAGGCCGTGCTCATCTGGCTCAGCTGGAATGTGGACTTTAGAACGGTAAACTTGAGGTCCCTGAGAGGAGACTCTATCAAGGCCAAATCAAACTGCCCATTAAAAAAGCAAAAAATGTCAAAAACATGTCCTTAGTGAGGTGGAGTCTGTGTGTGTTATTAATCTCCTTCTAAAATGTTAATAGATTAAATTAGAGATATATTGTTATACTAAATCACATTCACAACCTGAGAACAAATGTCAAAATACACTTGATTTCTGCCTAAACAATATCCTGAAGGGTATTTTTGACACAATGCTGTGTTTGTAATTAAGGTCCTAAACAGGATGGATGTAAACACAAATCAGCCTTCATTATTGTGGTCACGTGACTGGTGATTATGCTTTATGATAAATTTTATATTCTTTAATTCCTGGCTTTATAAAATATCAAAAATCACAAAATTTAGCTATGCAAGAAATCATTTAAATAACTTTTGAATATTTCATTGTGTTATAAAAACACCAAAAAGCAGCTGTTTTTAAATATTCAGGTCTCTTTGTCAAAAAAAAAAAAAAAAAGAAAATTGTGATAAAAATAGTTCCTTTTCATCCAGTTTCTTTCAGGTTAAATGTTTACAAGTCCCCTGTGAGTTCAGATCTTCAGTAGGACATACTTTAGAAACACAGGTGAAATTTAAACTACCATTTCCATTTCCATTTAGTTATTTAGCAGAAGCTTTTATCCAAAGCGACTTACATGAAGCTTCCAATCACCAATGTTACAGCCGGAACACCACTGGAGGCAAGGACATAACAACAGTACAACAGTATGAACTTTGGGGAGAGCGGGAATCGAACTGCCTACCTTCTGGTTGAACCGCTCTACCACTGAGCCTCTGCGCCCCATACCATACACTTTAATATATAAAGATTAACTGTAGTGTCATCCTGTTACCTAGTGTCTCGTTTCAACAGAGAGAGATGGCAGACAGAACACAGCCCACTGAAGACTTAGACGAAATCTATGTCAATGTAAAGAAATGGTGATATTTGGTCATATCTACTGAATAAAGAAAAAGTTACTTTACTGCGTCTACAACACTTGTTTAAATATGTTTTTCCAGTTAAAGGTCTGTCTTGTGGTTCTACAGTGTAAATCTACTCCATTCACTCTGTTGCATGATGTCAGTGGAGCCCTGTCTGAATCATGTTTTATGGTTGTAATATTTGTTGGTGTGAATGTGCTCAAGGTTTTAAAACATGTGAACCATCAGAGCGCCATGTTACACAAATGAATCATTCAGTTTACAAAGTTTTTTTCTTCAAAATTTTGGGGTGTTTTATGAATATTTTTAGCACCTGTGCTCTTCGAGGAAACAACTGGACCTGGCCCATGAAATTAAGCAATGAAACAATATTATAATTTCTGACACATTAAACTGACACATGCACACCCACAGGCACACAGACTCACCCAAACAGACTCACAGTGGTCGGCTGGAAACTTAAAACATATCTTCTGTTCATGTTAGGAAACATTGGTGCAACCACAAGGAAGTGAACGTATCTGACAAATCTGCACAGAAAGAATTCAGTAACACTTTAGAGTAGGGGACACATTTTATCATGAATTCAAGCAGGACTCATGCACCTTAAGCATGAATTCATAGATTTAGGCAGAAATTCATGATCAAATGTGCCCCTACTCTAAAGTATTGACAAGAGTTCTTAATCGTATTGAACATAAGTCCTTTATTTGTACTGATTTCAATTTAAAACATTTTTGAGCTGTCTAAGAATTTGAAGTGAATGCACCACGGCAGCTGGTGAAACCAGGGGCAAAAAAAAATTCAAAGCCCAAACACAAATGAAATAATTTATTGCATTAATTAAAGTGTTTTTATAAACCTTCACATTTTGAGTTGTGATTATTTGCTCTAGTCTAAACCAACAGAAAGAAAAGTGATTAAATGTGGTTAATATCTGCAACTTTACACAACAACCAAGAAACACTAAAGGTCTTTTATGTAAAATAGTGTTAATATAAAATAAATAATAATAAAATAAATAGTATAATTGTAAGGCCAGATCTTTACTGTGTTGTAGGTGCTTAAACACTGGATCTATATCTAGTGCACTATATAGGGATTACTGTGTTGATTAGGACACCTCAAGGAGGACGGAGAGGTATTTCCTCAGCACAAAACCAAACTAATCTTGTTAAATAAATCTGCCTTTATATACACTATACTGTGTCTGCGTTTGGGTTCTATGCCTGATCATTACATAAAGCTCATAAACACCTAGCGTATTTAAACAAACCATTCCAAAAAGTTGGGAC
>JALDNG010008217.1:0-27353 GCA_024349245.1 Neodontobutis hainanensis
TCTGTTCTAATGCACATTTACAGTCTGTTCCTATGCAAGTATACAGCCTGTACTACTGCTCAACAACAGTCTGTTCTACTGCACGTCTACAGTCTGTTCTACTGCACCTCTACATTCTGTTGTAAAGCATTTCTAGTAGTGTTTTCTAATACTCATATACAGTCGGTTCTACTGCTCGTCTACAGTCTGAACTACTGCACCTCTATAGTCTGTTCTAAAGCATGTCCACAGTGTTTTCTAATACTCATATACAGTCTGTTCTAATGCTCATCTACAGTCTGTACTACTGCACCTCTACAGTCTATTCTTCTGCACATTGTCAGTCTGTTCTACTGGACGTTTAAAGTCTGTTCTAATGCTCGTCTACAGTCTGTACAACTGCACCTCTACAGTCTGTTCTAAAGCATGTCTAGAGTGTTTTCTAATACTCATATACAGTCTGTTTTAATACTCGTCTACAGTCAGTTCTAAAGCCAATCTAGTGTCTGTACTACTGCTGCTTTGAAGTCTTTTCAACTGCAAGACTACAGTCTGTTTAATTGCACCTCTACAGTCTGTTCTAATGCCAGTTTACAGTCTGTACTATTGCTCTACTGCAGTCTGTTCTACTGCATGTCTATAGTGTTTTCTAATACTCATCTACGGTCTGTTCTACTGCACGTCTACAGTCTGTTTTAATAAATGTCTACAGTCTGTAGTACTGCACCTTTACAGTCTGTTGTAAAGCATTTCTAGTATTGTTTTCTAATACTCATATACAGACTGTTCTAATGCTTGTCTACAGTCTTCACTACTCCACCTCTACAGTTTGTTCTACTTCTCCTCTACAGTCTCTTCTACTGCAGGTCTACAGTCTGTTCTACTGCAAGTCTACAATCTGTTATACTGCTCGTCTACAGTCTGTTCTACTATAAGACTAAGGTCTTCAGTCTCTTCTAATGCACATCTACAGTCTGTTCTAATGCACATCTACAGTCTGATCTACTGCACGTCTACTGTCTGTTCTAATAATTATCAACATTCTGTACTACTGCAACTCTACAGTCTCTTCTCTACTGCACATCTACAGACTGTTCTACTGCATGTCTACAGTCTGTTCTAATGCCAGTTTACTACTCTACTGCAGTCTATTCTAATGCACGTCTACAGTCTGTTTTAGTGCACATTTACAATCTTTTCTAATTGTCAGTCTGTTCTACTGGACCTTTACAGTCTGTTCTAAACCTCATCTACAGTCTGTTCTAAAGCCAATCTAGAGTCTGTACTAATGCTGCTTTGAAGTCTTTTCAACTGCACTTCTACATTCTGTTCTACAGCACGACTATAGTCTGTTTTAATTGGCGTCTACAGTCTTTTCTAATGCACTTCTACAGTCTGTTCTACTGGGCGTCTCCAGTCTGTTCTAATAATTGTCTAGAGTCTGTTCTACTGCACGTCTACAGTCTGTTCTAAAGCATCTCTACAGTCTTTTCTAATGCTCGTGTAAAGTCTCAACTACTGCACCTCTACAATCTATTCTTCTGCACATCGTCAGTCTGTTCTACTGCACATCTACAGTCTGTTCTAATGCACATCTACAGTCTGTTCTAATGCACATCTATAGTCTGTTCTAATGCTCGTCCACAGTCTATTCTAATGCACATCTACTGTCTGTTCTAATGCAAGTCTATAGTCTGTACTACTGCTCATCTACGGTCTGTTCTAGTCTAGATCTACAGTGTGTTCTAATAAACGTCTACAATCTGTTCTACTGCACATCTACAGTCTGTACTACTGCACTTCTACAGTCTTTTCTAATGCTCATCTACAGTCTGTATTACTGCACCTCTACAATCTGTTCTAAAGCATGTCTAGAGTGTTTTCTAATATTCATATAGAGTCTGTTCTAAAGCTCGTCTTTAGTCTGAACTACTGCACCTCTACAGTCTGTTCTAAATCATGTCTACAGTGTTTTTTAATACTCATATACAGTCTGTTCTTATTCTCGTCTACAGTCTGTACTACTGAATCTCTACAGTCTATTCTTTTGCATATTGTCAGTCTGTTCTACTGGACGTTTACAGTCTGTTCTAATGCTTGTCTACAGTCAGTTTTAAATCCAATCTAGAGTATGTACTACTGCTGCTCTAAAGTCTGTTCAACTGCATGTCAACAGTCTTTTCAATCGCACCTGTACAGTCTGTTTTAATGCCAGTTTACAATCTGTACTACTGCTCTACTACAGTCTCTTCCACTGCATGTCTACAGTCTGTTTTACTGCTCATCTACAATCTGTTCTAATGTACATCTACTGTCTGTTCTAATGCAAGTCTATAGTCTGTCCTACTGCTCGTCTAGAGTCTGTTCTATTGCACATCTACCGTCTGTACTACTGCACTTCTACAGTCTGTTCTAATGCTCGTCTACAGTCTGTATTACTCCACCTCTATAGTCTCTTCTAAAGCATGTCTAGAGTTTTTCTAATACTCATATACAGTCTGTTCTAATGCTCGTCTACAGTCTGAAGTACTGCACCTCTACAGTCTGTTCTAAAGCATGTCTACAGTGTTTTTTATAATACTCATATACAGTCTGTTCTAATGCAAGTCTATAGTCTGTACTACTGTTCATCTACAGTCTGTTTTACTGCACGTCTACAGTCTGTTCTGATAAACGTCTACAGTCTGTTCTACTACACATCTACAGTCTCTACTACTGCACTTATGAAGTCTGTTCTAATGCACATCTACAGTCTGTTCTAATCCATGTCTATAGTCTGTACTACTGCTCATATACGGTCTGTTCTAGTGCAGGTCTACAGTCTGTTCTAATAAACGTCTACAATCTGTTCTACTGCACATCTACAGTCTGTACTACTGCACTTCTACAGTCTTTTCTAATGCTCATCTACAGTCTGTATTATTGCACTTCTACATTCTGTTCTAAAGCATGTCTAGAGTGTTTTCTAATACTCATATACAGTCTGTTCTAATGCTCGTCTACAGTCTGAACTACTGCACCTCTACAATCTTTTCTAAAGCATGTCTAGAGTGTTTTCTAATACTCATATAGAGTCTGTTCTAATGCTCGTCTACAGTCTGTTCAACTGCACCTCTACAGTATGTTCTAATGCCAGATTAAAGTCTGTACTACTGCTCTATTACAGTCTCTTCCACTAAAGTCTGTTTTACTGCACATCAACAATCTGTTCTAAAAATGTCTACAGTCTGTTCTACTGCACATCTACAGTTTGTACTACTGCACTTCTACAGTCTGTTCTAATGCTTGTCTACAGTCTGTATTTCTGCAACCTCTACAGTCTCTTCTAAAGCATGTCTAGAGTATTTTCTAATACTCATAAATAGTCTGTTCTAATGCTCATTTACAGTCTGAACTACTGCACCTCTACAGTCTGTTCTAAAGAATGTCTACATTTTTGTCTAATACTCATATACATTCTGTTTGTAATGCAAGTCTATAGTCTGTACTACTGCTTATCTACGGTCTCTTTAAGTGCAGGTCTACAGTCTGTTCTAATAAACGTCTACAGTCTGTTCTACTGCACATCTACAGTCTGTTCTAATGCTTGTCTACAGTCTGTATTTCTGCAACCTCTACAGTCTCTTCTAAAGCATGTCTAGAGTATTTTCTAATACTCATAAATAGTCTGTTCTAATGCTCATTTACAGTCTGAACTACTGTGCCTCTACAGTCTGTTCTAAAGAATGTCTACATTTTTGTCTAATACTCATATACAATCTGTTTGTAATGCAAGTCTATAGTCTGTACTACTGCTCATCTACGGTCTCTTTAAGTGCAGGTCTACAGTCTGTTCTAATAAACGTCTACAGTCTGTTCAACTGCACATCTACAGTCTGTTCTAATGCACATCTACAGTCTGTTCTAGTGCAGGTCTACAGTCTGTTCTAATATCGTCTACAGTCTGTTCTACTGCACATCTACAGTTTGTTCTGATAACGTCTACAGTCTCTACTACTGCACATCTAAAGTCTATTCTAATGCACATCTACTGTCTGTTCTAATGCAAGTCTATAGTCTGTACTACTGCTCATCTACGGTCTGTTCTAGTCTAGATCTACAGTGTGTTCTAATAGCGTCTACAATCTGTTCTACTGCACATCTACAGTCTGTACTACTGCACTTCTACAGTCTTTACTAATGCTCATCTACAGTCTGTATTACTGCACCTCTATAATCTGTTCTAAAGCATGTCTAGAGTGTTTTCTAATATTCATATGGAGTCTGTTCTAAAGCTCGTCTTTAGTCTGAACTACTGCACCTCTACAGTCTGTTCTAAAGCATGTCTACAGTGTTTTTTAATACTCATATACAGTTTGTTCTTATTCTCGTCTACAGTCTATACTACTGAATATATACAGTCTATTCTTTTGCATATTGTCAGTCTGTTCTACTGGACGTTTACAGTCTGTTCTAATGCTTGTCTACAGTCAGTTTTAAATCCAATCTAGAGTATGTACTACTGCTGCTCTGAAGTCTTTTCAACTGCATGTCAACAGTCTGTTCAATCGCACCTGTACAGTCTGTTTTAATGCCAGTTTACAATCTGTACTACTGATCTACTACAGTCTCTTCCACTGCACGTCTAACGTCTGTTTTCTGTTCTAATGTACATCTACTGTCTGTTCTAATGCAAGTCTATAGTCTGTCATACTGCTCGTCTACAGTCTGTTCTATTGCACATCTACCGTCTGTACTACTGCACTTCTACAGTCTGTTCTAATGCTCGTCTACAGTCTGAACTACTGCACCTCTACAGTCTGTTCTAAAGCATGTCTACAGTGTTTTTTATAATACTCATATACAGTCTGTTCTAATGCACATCTACAGTCTGTTCTAATGCAAGTCTATAGTCTGTACTGCTTATCTACAGTCTGTTCTACTGCAAGTCTACAGTCTGTTCTAATAAACATCTAAAGTCTGTTCCACTGCACATCTACAGTCTGTTCTAATGCAAGTCTACAGTCTGTACTACTGCTCATCTACAGTCTGTTCTACTACCGTCTACAGTCTGTTCTGATAACGTCTACAGTCTGTTCTACTACACATCTACAGTCTCTACTACTGCACTTCTAAAGTCTGTTCTAATGCACATCTACAGTCTGTTTTAATCCATGTCTATAGTCTGTACTACTGCTCATATACGGTCTGTTCTAGTGCAGGTCTACAGTCTGTTCTAATAAACGTCTACAGTCTGATCTACTGCACATTTACAGTCTCTTCTAATGCACTTCTACAGTCTGTTCTAATGCAGGTCTACAGTCTGTATTATTGCACCTCTACAGTCTGTTCTAAAGCATGTCTAGAGTGTTTTCTAATACTTATATACAGTCTGTTCTAATGCACGTCTACAGTCTGAACTACTGCACCTCTACAATCTGTTCTAAAGCATGTCTAGAGTCTATAGTCTGTCTAATACTCATATAGAGTCTGTTCTAATGCTCGTCTACAGTCTGTTCAACTGCACCTCTACAGTCTGTTCAAATGTCAGATTACAGTCTGTACTACTGCACTTCTACAGTCTCTTCCACTAAATGCTCATCTACAGTCTGTATTACTGCACCTCTACAATCTGTTCTAAAGCATGTCTAGAGTGTCTTTCTAATATTCATATGGAGTCTGTTCTAAAGCTCGTCTTTACAGTCTGAACTACTGCACCTCTACAGTCTGTTCTAAAAAATGTCTACAGTCTGTATTTCTGCACCTCTACAGTCTCTTCTAAAGCATGTCTAGAGTATTTTCTAAAACTCATAAATAGTCTGTTCTAATGCTCATTTACAGTCTGAACTACTGCACATCCACAGTCTGTTCTAAAGAATGTCTACATTTTTCTAATACTAATATACAATCTGTTCTAATGCAAGTCTATAGTCTGTACTACTGCTCATCTACGGTCTCTTTAAGTGCAGGTCTACAGTCTGTTCTAATCGTCTACAGTCTGTTCTACTGCACATCTACAGTCTGTTCTAATGCACATCTACAGTTTGTTCTAATGTACATCTACAGTCTGTTCTAGTGCAGGTCTACAGTCTGTTCTAATATCGTCTACAGTCTCTTCTTCTGCACATCTACAGTCTGTACTACTGCACTTCTACAGTCTGTTCTAATGCTCGTCTACAGTCTGTATTACTGCACCTCTACAGTCTGTTCTAAAGCATGTCTAGAGTGTTTTCTAATACTCATATACAGTCTGTTCTAATGCACTTCTACAGTCTGAACTACTGCAACCTCTACAGTCTGTTCTAAAACATGTCTAAAGTCTGTTTTCTAATACTCACATACAGTCTGTTCTAATGCTCGTCTACAGTCTGAACTACTGCACCTCTACAGTCTGTTCTAATGCAAGTCTACAGTCTGTACTACTGCTCATCTACAGTCTGTTCTACTACATCTACAGTCTGTTCTGATACTCTACAGTCTGTTCTACTACACATCTACAGTCTCTACTACTGCACTTCTAAAGTCTGTTCTAATGCACATCTACAGTCTGTTTTAATCCATGTCTATAGTCTGTACTACTGCTCATATACAAACTGTTCTAGTGCAGGTCTACAGTCTGTTCTAATAAACGTCTACAGCCTGATCTACTGCACATTTACAATCTCTTCTACTGCACTTCTACAGTCTGTTCTAATGCTCGTCTACAGTCTGTATTACTGCACCTCTACAGTCTGTTCTAAAGCATATCTAGATTGTTTTCTAATACTAATATAAGTCTGTTCTAATGCTCGCCTACAGTCTGAACAACTGCACCTCTACAGACTGTTCTAAAGCATGTCTAGAGTGTTTTCTAATACTCATATACAGTCTGTTCTAATGCTCATCTACAGTCTGTTCAACTGCACCTCTACAGTCTGTTCAAATGTCAGATTAAAGTCTGTACTACTGCTCTATTACAGTCTCTTCCACTAAATTCTGTTTTACTGCACATCTACAATCTGTTCTAATATATATCTACTGTCTGTTCTAATGAAAGTCTACAGTCTGTAGTACTGCCCATCTACAGTCTGATCTACTGCACGTCTACAGTCTGTTCTAAAAATGCCAGTCTACAGTCTGTATTTCTGCACCTCTACAGTCTCTTCTAAAGCATGTCTAGAGTATTTTCTAAAACTCATAAATAGTCTGTTCTAATGCTCATTTACAGTCTGAACTACTGCACATCCTACAGTCTGTTCTAAATCATGTCTACATTTTTTCTAATACTAATATACAATCTGTTCTAATGCAAGTCTATAGTCTGTACTACTGCTCATCTCACGGTCTCTTCTTCAGGTCTACAGTCTGTTCTAATACACGTCTACAGTCTGTTCTAATGGACATCTACAGTCTGTTCTAATGCACATCTACAGTTTGTTCTAATGCACATCTACAGTCTGTTCTAGTGCAGGTCTACAGTCTGTTCTAATATACGTCTACAGTCTCTTCTTCTGCACATCTACAGTCTGTACAACTGCACTTCTACAGTCTTTCTAATGCTCGTCTACAGTCTGTATTACTGAACCTCTAAAGTCTGTTCTAAAGCATGTCTAGAGTGTTTTCTAATACTCATATAGAGTTTGTTCTAATGCTTGTTTACAGTCTGAACTACTGAACCTCTACAGTCTGTTCTAAAACATGTCTAAAGTGTTTTCTAATACTCACATACAGTCTGTTCTAATGCTCGTCTACAGTCTGAACTACTGCACCTCTACAGTCTGTTCTAAAGCATATCTACAGTGTTTTCTAATACTCATATACAGTCTGTTCTAATGCTAATCTACAGTCTGTACTATTGCACCTCTTAAGTCTATTCAATGCACATTGTCAGTCTGTTCTACAGGTCGTTTACTGTCTGTTCTAATGCTCATCTACAGTCTGTTCTAAAGCCAATCTAGAGTCTGTTCTACTTCTTCTCTGAAGTCTGTTTTACTGCATGTCTACAAACTGTTTAACTGCACCTCTACAGTCTTTTCTATTGTACATCTACAGTCTGTACTACTGCACATCTACAGTTTGTACTACTGGACTTCTACAGTCTGTTCTAATGCTCGTCTACATTCTGTATTACTGCACCTCTACAGTCTGTTCTAAAGCATATCTAGATTGTTTTCTAATACTAATATAAGTCTGTTCTAATGCTCGCCTACATTCTGTACAACTGCACCTCTACAGACTGTTCTAAAGCATGTCTAGAGTGTTTTCTAAATCTCATATACAGTCTGATCTAATGCTTATCTACAGTCTGTACTACTGCACCTCTCTATTCTATTCTTCTGCACATTATCAGTCTCTTCTTCTAGGCGTTTACAGTCTGTTCTAATGATCGTCTACAGTCTGTTCTAAAGCCAATCTAGAGTGTGTACTACTGTTGCACTGAAGTCTGTACAAATGCACGTCTAAAGTCACTTCTATTGTACGTCTATAGCTTGTTCTAATGCACATCTACAATCTGTTATAATGCAAGTCTACAGTCTGTACTACTGCTCCTCTACAGTCTGTTCTAATGCCAGTCTAGAGTCTGTACTACTTCTGCTCTGCAGTCTGTTTTACTGCAAGTCTACATTCAGTTCTACTGCACATCTACAGTTTGTTCTGATGGTCGTCTACAGTCTGTACTACTTCACCTCTACAGTCTGTTCTAAAACATGTCTACAGTCTTTTCTAATACTCATATACAGTCTGTTCTAATGCTCGTGTAAAGTCTCAACTACTGAAACCTTACGGTCTATTCTTCGTCAGTCTGTTCTACTACACATCTACAGTCTGTTCTAATGGACATCTACAGTCTGTTCTAATGCACGTCTATAATCTGTTCTAATGCTCATCCACAGTCTGTTCTAATGCAGGTCTTTAGTCTGTACTACTGCACATGTTCTACTATGTTGTTCTACTGTTCTGTTCTACTCGACGTCTACAGTCTATTATAATGTTCATCTACAGTCTGTTCAACTGCACGTCTACAGTCATTTAACTGCACCTCAACAGTCTGTTCTAATTCCAGTTTACAGTCTGTACCTCTGCTCTACTGCAGTCTGTTCTACTGCACATCTACAGTCTGTTTTACTGCACATCTACAGTCTGTTCTAATGCACATCTACAGTCTGTTCTAATGCAAGTCTACAGTCTGTACTACTGCTCATCTACAGTCTGTTCTACTGCACGTCTACAGTATGTTCTAATGCCAGTTAACAGTCTGTACTACTGCTCTACTAACGTCTGTTCTAATGAACATCTACAGTCTGTACTAATGCAAGTCAATAGTCTGTATTACTGCACCTCTACAATATGTTCTAAAGCATGTCTAGAGTGTTTTTTTAATACTGGTATAGAGTCTGTTCTAATCTCGTCTACAGTCTGAACTACTGCACTTCTACAGTCTTTTCTAAAGTATGTCTAGAGTGTTTTCTAATTCTCATATACAGTCTGTTCTAATGCTCGTCTACAGTCTGTACTGCTGCATCTCTACAGTCTATTCTTCTGCACATTGTCAGTCTGTTCTACTCGGCGTTTACAGTTAGTTCTAATGCTCGTCTACAGTCAGTTCTACAGTTTGTTCTAATGCAAGTTTCTAGTCTTTTTACTGCTCATCTATGGTCTGTTCTTTTGCACGTCTACAGTCTGTTCTGATAAACGTCTACAGTCTGTTCTACTGCACATCTACAATCTCTTCTACTGCACATGTACAGTCTGTTCTAATGGTCGTCTACAGTCTGTTCTAATGCTCGTCTACAATCAGTTCTAAAGCCATTCTAGAGTCAGTACTACTGCTGCTATGAAGTCTGTTCAACTGCTCGTCTACAATCTGTTCAACTGCACCACTACAGTCTGTTCTACTGCGTCTACAGTCTGTTCTACTGCTGACTATAGTCTCTTTTAATAAACGTCTACAGTTTCCTCTAATGCACATCTACAGTCTGTTCTACTGCACTGTCTACAGTCTTTTCTAATAATTGTCTAGAGTCTGTTCTACTACTGCGTCTACAGTCTCTTTTCATAATTGTCAACTTTCTGTACTACTGCACCTCTACAGTCTGTTCTACTGCACATCTACAGTTTGTTCTGATGGTCGTCTAGAGTCTGTACTAGTGGAACTCTACTGTCTGTTCTAAAACATGTCTACAGTCTTTTCTAATACTCATGTAGAGTCTGTTCTAATGCTCGTGTAAAGTCTCAACTATTGCCGCTACAGTCTATTCTTCTGCACATCGTCAGTCTGTTCTACTGCACATCTACAGTTTGTTCTGCACATCTACAGTCTGTTCTAATGCAAGTCCACAGTCTGTTCTACTCTTTGTCAACTATAAACAGTTTTGATAATTGTCTACATTCTGTACTACTGCATCTCTACAATTTGTTCTACTTCACAACTACATTATGTTCTTATGCACGTCTATTGTCTGTTCTAATGCTCACGTCCACAGTCTGCTCTAATGCAGGTCTTTAGTCTGTAAAACTGCACAAATACAGTCTGTTCTATTGTACGTCTACAGTCTGTTCTAATGCACATCTACAGTCTGTTCTACTGCACTGTTTACAGTCTGTTCTAATGCACTCTACAGTCTGTTCTAATGCCAAACTACAGTCTGTACTACTGCTGCTGCTCTGAAGTCTGTTCAACTCCAAGTCTACAGTCTGTTCTAATGCCATTTTACAGTCTGTACCTCTGCTCTACTGAAGTCTGTTCTATTGCACTTCTACAGTCTTTTACTGCATATCTACAGTCTGTTCTACTGCACATCTACAGTCTGTTCTAATGCAAGTCTACAGTCTATACTACTGCTCATCTACAGTCTATTCTACTGCACGTCTACAGTCTCTACTACTGCACTTCTAAAGTCTGTTTTAATGCACATCTACAGTCTCTTCTAATGCAAGTCTACAGTCTTTACTACTGCTCATCTACGGTCTGTTCTACTGCAGGTCTACAAATCTCTTCTAATAAATGTTTACAGTCTGTTCAACTGCAAGTCTACAGTCTGTTCAACTGCACCTCTACAGTCTGTTCTAATGCTCGTCTACAGTCTGTATTACTGTACCTCTACAGTCTGTTCTAAAGCATGTCTAGAGTGTTTTGTAATACTTATATACAGTCTGTTCTAATGCTCGTCTACAGTCTGTTCCAACTACTGCAAGTCTACAAGTCTGTTCTGCTCATGTATGTTTCTAATAAACGTCTATAGTCTGTTCTAATGCTTCTACAGTCTGTACTACTGCACTTCTACAGTCTGTTTTCTGCACATCTACAGTCTGTTCTACATGTACTACTGCACCTCTAAAGTCTATTCTTCTGCACATTGTCAGTCTGTTCTACTGGATGTTTACAGTCTGTTCTAATGCTTGCCTACAGTCTTTTCTACTGCACGTCTACAGTCTGTTCTACTGCATGTCTGCAGTCTGTTTTGATAACGTCTACAGTCTTTTCTACTACACATCTACAGTCTCTACTACTGCACTTCTAAAGTCTGTTTCTAATGCACATCTACAGTCTGTTCTAATGCAAGTCTATAGTCTGTACTACTGCTCATTTATGGTCTGTTCTAGTGCAGGTCTACAGTCTGTTCTAATACGTCTACAGTCTATAGTCTGTTCTAATGCTCGTCCACAGTCTGTTCTAATGCTCTGTACAGTCTGTTGTATTGCGTCTACAGTCTTTTTAAATGCACATCTACAGTCTGTTCAACTGCACGTCTACAGTCTTTTCAACTGCACCTCAACAGTCTCTTCTAATGCCAGTTTACAGTCTGTACCTCTGCTCTACTGCAGTCTGTTCTACCGCACGTCTACAGTCTCTTTTTCTGCATATCTACAGTCTGTTCTAATGCACATCTACAGTCTGTTCTAATGCAAGTCTATAATCTGTACTACTGCTCATCTACAGTCTGTTCTAATGCGAGTTTATAATCTGTACTACTGCTCATCTACAGTCTGTTCTAATGCAAGTCTACAGTCTGTACTACTGCTCATTTATGGTCTGTTCTAAAGTCTACAGTCTGTTCTAATAAACGTCTACAGTCTGTTCTACTGCACATTTACAGTCTGTACTACTGCACTTCTACAGTCTGTTCTAATGCTTGTCTACAGTCTGTATTACTGCACGTCTACAGTCATTTTAACTGCACCTCAACAGTCTGTTCTAATGCCAGTTTACATTCTTCTACCTCTGCTCTACTGCAGTCTGTTCTACTGCTCGTCTACAGTCTGTTTACTGCACCTCATATACAGTCTGTTCTACTGCACTACAGTCTGTTCTAAAGCCAGTCTAGAGTCTGTTCTAATGCTGCTCTACAGTCTTTTCAACTGCATGTCTATAGTCTGTTCAACTGCACCTCTACGTCTTTTCTATTGTATGTCTACATTCTGTTCTAATGCACATCTACAGTCTGTTCTAATGCTCGTCTACAGTCTCTACTAACGGACCTTTAAATTATTTTCTTCTGCAGCATCATTAGACTGGTTTACTGGACATCTACAGTCTGTTCTAATACACGTCTATAGTCTGTTCAAATACTCGTCCACAGTCTGTTCTAATGCAGTCTGTACTACTGCACATCTATAGTCTGTTCTATTGCTCGAATACAGTCTGTTCTAATGCCCAATAAAAGTCTTTACTACTCCACCTCTACAGTTTGTTCTACATCTCCTCTACAGTCTGTTCTACTGCAGCTCTACAGTCTGTTTTAATGCCAGTCTAGAGTCTGTACTACTGCTGCTCTGCAGTCTGTTCTACTGCAAGTCTACATTCTGTTCTACTGCACATCTACAGTCTGTTCTAATGCACATCTACAGTCTGTTCTAATGCTCGTCTACAGTCTGAACTTACTGCACCTCTACAATCTGTTCTAAAGCATGTCTACAGTGTTTTCTAATACTCATACAGTCTGTTCTAATGCTCGTCTACAGTCTGAACTACTGCAACTCTACAGTCTGTTCTAAAGCATATCTACAGTGTTTTCTAATACTCATATACTGTCTGTTCTAATCCTCATCTACAGTCTGTACTACTGCACCTCTACAGTCTATTCTTCTGCACATTCTTAGTCTGTTCTACAGGTTGTTTACTGTTTGTTCTAATGCTCGTCTACAGTCTGTTCCAAAGCCAATCTAGAGTCTGTTCTACTTCTGCTCTGAAGTCTATTCAACTGCACATCTACAGTCTGTTCAACTGCACCTCTACAGTCTTTTCTATTGTTAATAGATAATAATTGTCTAGAGTCTGTTATACTGCACGTCTACAGTCTCTTTTAATAATTGTCAACTTTCTGTACTACTGCACCTCTACAGTCTCTTCTACTGCACATCTACAGTTTGTTCTAATGGTCGTCTAGAGTCTGTACTACTGGAACTCTACAGTCTGTTCTAAAACATGTCTACAGTCTTTTCTAATACTCATGTACAGTCTGTTCTAATGCTCGTGTAAAATCTCAACTACTGCCCTCTACAGTCTATTCTTTTGCACATCTACAGTCTGTTCTAATGCACATCTACAATCTGTTCTAATGGAATTCTCCAGTCTGTACTACTGCTCGTCTACAGTTTGTTCTACTGCACGTCTACAGTCTATTCTAAAAAACGTCTACAGTCTGTACTACTGCACATCTACAGTTTGTCCTAAAGCATGTCTAGAGTGTTTTCTAATACTAATATACAGTCTGTTCTAATGCTCGTCTACAGTCTGTACAACTGCACCTCTACATGCCTGTTCTAAAGCATGTCTAGAGTGTTTTCTAATATTCATATAGAGTCTGTTCTAATGCTCATCTACAGTCTGAACTACTGCACCTCTACAGTCTGTTCTAAAGCTCATCTACAGTCTGTTCTAAAGCCAATCTAGAGTCTGTACTACTGCTGCTCTAAAGTCTGTTCAACTGCACGTTTACAGTCTGTCTACTGCACATCTACAGTCTGTTTTAATGCTCGTCTACAGTCTGTACTACTGCACCTCTACAGTCTCTTCTAAGGCATGTCTACAGTCTTTTCTAATAGTCATGTACAGGCTGTTCTAATCCTCGTGTAAAGTCTCAACTACTGCAACTCTTCAGTCTATTCTTCTGCACCTCGTCAGTCTGTTCTACTGCACATCTACAGTCTATTCTAATGGACATCTACTGTATGTTCTAATGAAAGTCTACAGTCTGTACAACTGTTCATCTACAGTCTGTTCTACTGCACTTGTACAGTCTTTTATTGCTCATCTACAGTCTGTTCTACTGCTTGTTTACAGTCTGTTCTAATACAAGTCTACAGTCTCTACTACTGCTCATTTACAGTCTGTTCTACTACACATCTACAGTCTCTACTACTGCACTTCTAAAGTCTGTTCTAATGCACATCTACACTCTCTTCTAATGCTCGTCTACAGTCTGTACTACTGCATTTCTACAGTCTATTCTTCTGCACATTGTCAGTCTGTTCTACTGGATGTTTACAGTCTGTTCTAATGCTCGTCTACAGTCAGTTTAACAGTCTGTTCTAATGCAAGTCTATAGTCTGTTTTACTACTCATCTACAGTCTGTTCTTTTGCATGTCTACAGTCTGTTCTAATAACGTCTACAGTCTGTTTTACTGCACATCTACAGTCTGTTCTAATGCAAGTCTACAGTCTGTATTACTGCTCATCTACAGTCTGTTCTAAAGCATGTCTAGAGTGTTTTCTAATACTCATATACAGTCTGTTCTAATGCATATCTACAGTCAGAAATACTGCACCTTTTACAATCTGTTCTAAAGCATGTGCAGAGTGTTTTCTAAAACTCATATAGAGTCTGTTCTAATACTCGTCTACAGTCTGAACTACTGCAGCTCTACAGTCTGTTCTAAAGCATGTCTAGAGTGTTTTCTAAAACTCATATACAGTCTGTTCTAATGCATGTCTACAGTCTGTACTACAGCATCTCTACAGTCTATTCTTCTGCACATTGTCAGTCTGTTCTACTGGATGTTTACAGTCTTTTCTAATTCTCATCTACAGTCTGTATTACTGCACCTCTACAGTCTGTTCTAAAGCATGTTTAGAGTGTTTTCTAATACTCATATACAGTCTGTTCTAATGTTCGTCTACAGTCGGAACTACTGCACCTCTACATTTTGTTATAAAGCATATCTAGAGTGTTTTCTAATACTTATATAGAGTCTGTTCTACTGGGCGTTTATAGCCTGTTCTAATGCTCGTCTATAGTCAGTTCTAAAGCCAATCTAGAGTCTGTACTACTGCTGCTCTGAAGTCTGCTCAACTGCACGTCTACTGTCTGTTCACCTGCACCTCTACAGTCTGTTCTAATGCCAGTTTACAGTCTGTACTACTGCTCTACTACAGTCTCGTCCACTGCCGTCTACAGTCTGTTTTACTGCACATCTACAGTCTGTTCTAATGTACATCTACTGTCTGTTCTAATGCAAGCCTACAGTCTGTACTACTGCTCATCTACAGTCTGTTCTACGTCTACAGTCTGTTCTAATGCACATCTACAGTCTGTTCTAATGCTCGTCTACAGTCTGTACTACTGCATTTCTACAGTCTATTCTTCTGCACATTGTCAGTCTGTTCTACTGGATGTTTACAGTCTGTTCTAATGCTCGTCTACAGTCAGTTTTACAGTCTGTTCTAATGCAAGTCTATAGTCTGTTTTACTTCTCATCTACGGTCTGTTCTGCAGGTCTACAGTCTGTTCTAATAACGTCTACAGTCTGTTCTACTGCACATCTACAGTCTGTTCTAATGCAAGTCTACAGTCTGTATTACTGCTCATCTACAGTCTGTTCTAAAGCATGTCTTGAGTGTTTTCTAATACTCATATACAGTCTGTTCTAATGCATGTCTACAGTCAGAAATACTGCACCTTTTACAATCTGTTCTAAAGCATGTGCAGAGTGTTTTCTAAAACTCATATAGAGTCTGTTCTAATGCTCGTCTACAGTCTGAACTACTGCAGCTCTACAGTCTATTCTAAAGCATGTCTAGAGTGTTTTCTAATACTCATATACAGTCTGTTCTAATGCTTGTCTACAGTCTGTACTACTGCATCTCTACAGTCCATTCTTCTGCACATTGTCAGTCTGTTCTACTGGACGTTTACAGTCTTTTCTAATTCTCATCTACAGTCTGTATTACTGCACCTCTACAGTCTGTTCTAAAGCATGTTTAGAGTGTTTTCCAATACTCATATACAGTCTGTTCTAATGTTCGTCTACAGTCGGAACTACTGCACCTCTACATTTTGTTATAAAGCATATCTAGAGTGTTTTCTAATACTTATATAGAGTCTGTTCTACTGGACGTTTATAGCCTGTTCTAATGCTTGTCTATATACAGTTCGAAAGCCAATCTAGAGTCTGTACTACTGCTGCTCTGAAGTCTGCTCAACTGCACGTGTACTGTCTGTTCACCTGCACCTCTACAGTCTGTTCTAATGCCAGTTTACAGTCTGTACTACTGCTCTACTACAGTCTCGTCCACTGCACGTCTACAGTCTGTTTTACTGCACATCTACAGTCTCTTCTAATGTACATCTATTGTCTGTTCTAATGCAAGCCTACAGTCTGTAATACTGCTCATCTACAGTCTGTTCTACTGCGTCTACAGTCTGTTCTAATGCACATCTACAGTCTGTTCTAATGTAAGTCTACAGTCTGTACTACTGCTCATCTACAGTCTGTTCTACTACACGTGTACAGTCTCTACTACTGCACTTTTAAAGTCTGTTCTAATGCAAATCTATAGTCTGTTTTACTGCTCATCTACGGTCTGTTCTACTGCAGGTCTACAGTCTGTTCTAATAACGTCTACAGTCTGTTCTTCTGCACATCTACAGTCTGTTCTAACTGCACATCCACAGTCTGTTCTAATGTAAGTCTACAATCTGTACTACTGCTCATCTATACTCTGTTCTAATGCTCGTCTACAGTCTGAACTACTGCAGCTCTACAGTCTATTCTAAAGCATGTCTAGAGTGTTTTCTAATACTCATATACAGTCTGTTCTAATGCTTGTCTACAGTCTGTACTGCTGCATCTCTACAGTCTATTCTTCTGCACATTGTCAGTCTGTTCTACTGGACGTTTACAGTCTTTCTAATTCTCATCTACAGTCTGTATTACTGCACCTCTACAGTCTGTTCTAAAGCATGTTTAGAGTGTTTTCCAATACTCATATACAGTCTGTTCTAATGTTGTCTACAGTCGGAACTACTGCACCTCTACATTTTGTTATAAAGCATATCTAGAGTGTTTTCTAATACTTATATAGAGTCTGTTCTACTGGACGTTTATAGCCTGTTCTAATGCTTGTCTATAGTCAGTTCTAAAGCCAATCTAGAGTCTGTACTACTGCTGCTCTGAAGTCTGCTCAACTGCACGTGTACTGTCTGTTCACCTGCACCTCTACAGTCTGTTCTAATGCCAGTTTACAGTCTGTACTACTGCTCTACTACAGTCTCGTCCACTGCACGTCTACAGTCTGTTTTACTGCACATCTACAGTCTGTTCTAATGTACATCTATTGTCTGTTCTAATGCAAGCCTACAGTCTGTAATACTGCTCATCTACAGTCTGTTCTACTGCATCTACAGTCTGTTCTAATGCACATCTACAGTCTGTTCTAATGTAAGTCTACAGTCTGTACTACTGCTCATCTACAGTCTGTTCTACTACCGTGTACAGTCTCTACTACTGCACTTTTAAAGTCTGTTCTAATGCAAATCTATAGTCTGTTTTACTGCTCATCTACGGTCTGTTCTACTGCAGGTCTACAGTCTGTTCTAATAAACGTCTACAGTCTGTTCTTCTGCACATCTACAGTCTGTTCTAACTGCACATCCACAGTCTGTTCTAATGTAAGTCTACAATCTGTACTACTGCTCATCTATACTCTGTTCTAATGCTCGTCTACAGTCTGAACTACTGCAGCTCTACAGTCTATTCTAAAGCATGTCTAGAGTGTTTTCTAATACTCATATACAGTCTGTTCTAATGCTTGTCTACAGTCTGTACTGCTGCATCTCTACAGTCTATTCTTCTGCACATTGTCAGTCTGTTCTACTGGACGTTTACAGTCTTTTCTAATTCTCATCTACAGTCTGTATTACTGCACCTCTACAGTCTGTTCTAAAGCATGTTTAGAGTGTTTTCCAATACTCATATACAGTCTGTTCTAATGTTGTCTACAGTCGGAACTACTGCACCTCTACATTTTGTTATAAAGCATATCTAGAGTGTTTTCTAATACTTATATAGAGTCTGTTCTACTGGACGTTTATAGCCTGTTCTAATGCTTGTCTATAGTCAGTTCTAAAGCCAATCTAGAGTCTGTACTACTGCTGCTCTGAAGTCTGCTCAACTGCACGTGTACTGTCTGTTCACCTGCACCTCTACAGTCTGTTCTAATGCCAGTTTACAGTCTGTACTACTGCTCTACTACAGTCTCGTCCACTGCACGTCTACAGTCTGTTTACTGCACATCTACAGTCTGTTCTAATGTACATCTATTGTCTGTTCTAATGCAAGCCTACAGTCTGTAATACTGCTCATCTACAGTCTGTTCTACTGCACGTCTACAGTCTGTTCTAATGCACATCTGCAGTCTGTTCTAATGTAAGTCTACAGTCTGTACTACTGCTCATCTACAGTCTGTTCTACTACACGTGTACAGTCTCTACTACTGCACTTTTAAAGTCTGTTCTAATGCAAATCTATAGTCTGTTTTACTGCTCATCTACGGTCTGTTCTACTGCAGGTCTACAGTCTGTTCTAATAAACGTCTTGTAGCAGATCAGCCTCCAGAACGCCACACAGTTATAACATTTGTTTAATCACTTACAGACCTCCAAACTGTTTCACTAAGGGTCTTCAAGATTAACAACTGTTGTTTCACCATCGGCCTCCAGAGACAGGCCGTGGATGTAAATCTTGAGAAGAAGACATGCTAACCCGTTTTCTTTTAGATAAAGGACACCAACGTGTTTTGCCAAGGACAGGAAACTTATTAATGACTTTGTTTTGCTTTTATAAGTGGAACTTCGTTCTACCCAGCACCGTGTCAAAGGTGACACATGGAACATCACAGACTGCTAGGCGCCATGTCCAAAAGCCGTAAATCCTGTAGATAAGGTGTCCATCCAGCTTTCTCGAGAACACTTTATTCTAATCCTGATTGACAGTTGAAAATGTCTTTGATCATAGTCGTTCGGGCATGGTCAAACACTAACCCCTTTTGGTTTAACTGGACAAATGACTCTGCACTCAAGAAGGACATTTGGTGTTATTTCATTAAAGGACATTTTGTTATTTTATTACTTAGAAAGATTGTGAATGTACTAACAATTATACTGTTTGTTTCCAGGATGCAGAGTTTTACAAGTCAACTAATTCCTTCCATTCCTACAGAGTTACGTTTTATGTTAATAAAATTTAATGAATATATGTTTTTATAATAAGTCTGACAAATGTTTCTTTGCATAATCCTGCAAGTACGAATGTGTTTGTGTGTTTCACGAAAACCAAGGAAAATAGGGTGAAACAAAAGGAATGTTTAAGACTTAGTTTAAACATTTAAACTCCCCCAAAGCAATGCCTTCCTCCGTAAGACACACCCCGTCCAAAAGTGTTAAAAGTGACCGCTGGTCAAAACACGCTCTCTCTGCACTACTCTCCGTCTCCTCTTCACTTCGCACTGGACCTCTTGTCCGTTCAGGGCCGTAGGCCTCGAACCTCTCACAAGCTCCGGACCTCGTGTAGCAGTAAATTTTCTTTGTACTTTAAAGCCTGCAAGTTTAGCTTGCGCGATAAAGTTTCCTTCACACAGCTGTTCAAAGTAGCTTACTTCCTGCCAGCCTGCCAACAAAAGGAAGTTGCCTCGCTTTTATTTTTGAAGATTTCCTGCCTGCTAAAGAGTTAGCTTGACTAAAATCAAACTTTCTAGAGCAAGTTTAAGCCAGCAACACAGCCGCTAAACCTTCTCCAGTGGACTTCGCAATAACTTTGAAAGACTCAATTTTACTCGGTATGCGACGCTGATGCTAAAGGCTTGGCTAGTTGTGACAGTAACGAGGCGCTTTTGAATCTCCGGGCCACGGCAGCCCCTCTGGAGAGTGGAAACAGCAGGCCATCCTGGAGGCGACAAGCGTCAGCGGTTGCGACAGGGTTCGGACAACCTCTAGACCTCTGCGTCGCTAAGATCTGAGACCAATCACGACCCCAGGGTGAGTCTAAATGTTAGTTACACAAGTTTGGCGTCTAACTGTCTAAACATAACAGCCTTGGCCTCAGAAACCGTCATCGAACCCCTTTAACGCTCCGTAACAGCCCCTCATCTAATAATAGAGTTAATAATCAATAGGCCTACTTTCTTTTGTTTCACAAAATCCTCTGAAAGTAAAGTGTTTTATCGTTCTTTGATTTACCCATTCATGTGTCAATAATTATCCCTTTGTGTCATTTCCCCTGTCATTATTCACTGTTTAAATTTTTATAATCTTTAATAAAACCCCATAAAGACATTTACTGTTTCAATGTTTAATTCATTAATTTTCACGAGAAGAATTTACTTCCTTTAGATTAATGAGACTAGACTAAACAGTTTCTCTAGATCTGTTCAAAACTAGAGTGGTGCCCGAAAGAAATTAATATTTTGATAAGCAAAATATTAATTATTAATTTTCATAATTAATATTCATATTAATTATTAATTAATAAGACCATATTCCCTACAGTCTACAGTCTGTTCTTCTGCACATCTACAGTCTGTTCTAACTGCACATCCACAGTCTGTTCTAATGTAAGTCTACAATCTGTACTACTGCTCATCTATACTCTGTTCTACTGCACGTCTACAGTCTGTTCTTATAAACGTCTACAGTCTGTTATACTACACATCTACAGTCTCTACTATTGCACTTCTAAAGTCTGTTCTAATGCACATCTACAGTCTGTTCTAATGCTCGTCCACAGTCTGTACTACTGCATCTCTAGAGTCTATTCTTCTGCACATTGTCAGTCTCTTCTACTGGGCGTTTACAGTCTGTTCTAATGCTCGTCTACAGTCTTTACGAGCATTAGAACAGACTGTACTAGTATTAGAAAAGACTGTAGACATGCTTTAGAACAGAGTGTAGAGGTCAGTAGTACAGACTCTAGACGACCATTAGAACAAACTGTAGATGTGCAGTAGAAAGACTTTAGAGTACAGTAGTACAGAAAGTTGACAATTATTAAAAGAGACTGTAGGCGTGCAGTAGAACAGACTCTAGACAATTATTAGAACAGACTGTAGACATCCAGTAGAACAGAATGTAGATGTGCATTAGAGGAGACAGTAGACGTTTATTAAAACAGACTATAGTCGTGCAGTAGAAAAGACTGTAGAAGTACAATAGAACAGAATGTAGAGGTGCAGTTGAAGAGACTGTAGACATGCAGTTGAACATACTTCAGAGCAGCAGTAGTACAGACTCTAGATTGGCTTTAGAACAGACTGTAGCATTAGAACAGACTGTAAACGTCCAGTAGAACAGACTGACAATGTGCAGAAGAATAGACTGTAGAGATGCACTAGTACAGACTGTAAACGCATTAGAACAGACTGTATATGAGTATTAGAAAACACTCTAGACATGCTTTAGAACAGACTGTAGAGGTGCAGTAGTTCAGACTATAGACTAGCATTAGAACAGACTATATATGAGTATTAGAAAATACTCTAGACATGCTTTAGAACAGACTGTAGAGGTGCAGTTGTTCAGACTATGAACGAGCATTAGAACAGACTGTAGATGTGCAGTAGAAGAGACTGTAGAGCTGCAGTATTATAGACTGTCGACAATTATTAGAAAGGACTGTAGGCGTGCAGTAGAACGGACTGTAGACAATTATTAGAACAGACTGTAGACTTGCAGTAGAACAGACTGTAGATGTGCATTAGAACAGACTGTAGATGTACAATAGAACAGACTGTAGAGGTGCAGTTCAACAGACTGTAGACGTGCAGTTGAACAGTCTTCAGAGCAGCAGTAGTACAGACTCTAGATTGGCTGTAGAACAGACTGTAGACGATCATTAGAATAGACTGTAAACGTCTAGTAGAACAGACTGTCAATGTGCAGAATAATAGATTCTAGAGGTGCAGTAGTACAGACTGTAGATGAGCATTAGATCAGACTGTATATGAGTATTAGAAAACACTGTAGACATGCTTTAGAACAGACTGTAGAGGTCTAGTTGTACAAACTGTAGGCGAGCATTAGAACAGACTGTAGAGGAACAGTAGAACAAACTGTAGAGGTCGAGTAGTAAAGACTGTTATTGGGTAATAGAACAAAGCGATATTCGAGCAATAGAACAGACTATAGATGTGCAGTAGTATAGACTGTAAGAAGCAGTAGTACCAAATGTAGACAATTATTAGAACAGACAGAAGGACGTGCAGTAGAAAAGACTGTAGGCGAGCATTAGAACAGACTGTAAGCGTCCAGTAGAACAGACTGACGATGTGCGAAGAATAGACTGTAGTGGTGCAGTAGTACAGACTGTAGCGAGCATTAGAACAGACTGTATATGAGTATTAGAAAACACTGTAGACATGCTTTACAACAGACTGTAGAGGTGCAGTAGTTGACTGTAGATGAGCATTAGAACAGACTGTATATGAGTTTTAGAAAACACTAATAGAAATGCTTTACAACAGACTGTAGAGGTGCAGTAGAACAGACTGTAGACGTGCAGTAGAACAGACTGTAGTTGAGCAGTAGTACATACTGTATACTTGCATAGGAACAGACTGTATATGTGCATTAGAACAGACTGTAGATGTGCAGTAAAACAGACTGTAGACTTGCAATAGAGCAGACTGAAGGACGTGCAGTAGAACAGACTTAAGATGCGCTGTAGAACAGACTGTAAACATGCAGTAGAACAGACTGTAGACATGCATTAGAAAAGACTGTAGATGTGCATTAGAACAGACTGTAGATGTGCAGTAAAACAGACCGTAGTTATGCAGTAGAACAGACTGCATTAGAGCAATAGTACAGACTGTAAACTGGCATTAGAACAGACTGTAGAGGTGCAGTTGTACAGACTGTAGATGTGCAGTAAAACAAACTGTAGATGAGCAGTAGTACAGACTGTAGACTTGCATTAGAACAGACTGTAGATGTCAAGTTCTGTGTGTTTTTAACTGACTACAGCTCTGCCCAAACTTGAAAACTGCTTTATCTCTGATGAATGCAAGGACAACTCAAAACTGTTCTTTCTTTTTCTTTTTTTCCTAAAGATGATCGAACAGAATAGGTTGATAACCTTTAAAATACACAAACCAAAGCAGAAATTAGTTGCAAATAAATCACAAATAACTCAATACCACTTCTTCAAATAGTAAATGTCAAACCAAACAGTCATTTTAATTAACCTATGGTCTCTAATTAAACTTATATAATTTAAACAATACACATGCTTAGAGTAATGTTCACATAAAGTATTCACTATTTGATTTAAATTGGACATTACAACCAAGCAAACAAAATCATACAAAAGTCTTAACTCAACACAAACAAACACACAGTCCACTTTTGTCCTACCAGTTGTGTCCTTGGATAATCAGGAGCTGTGGTCAAAGTTTCTTTTCCTCAGGAACAAGTGAGATGGCCAACTGAGCTTTTACCAAACATTTCAACTGCCATGCACTCTGTGTGTGCGCTGGTAATTATGGTCCCAAGAGCACTTCCTGGAAGTTGGTTCCATAACCTTTTGATGCGTGGTTGCCCCTGCAGTTTGGGAGTGCTCTTAGTAATTTGAGTAAAAATAGGCTGAGTGCTCAGGACAACTTGTACCTTGAATTGACATAACAGTAGATGTGCAGTAAAACAGACTGTAAACGTGCAGTAGAACAGACTGCAGTAGAGCAGAGGTACAGACTGTAAACTGGCATTAGAACAGACTGTTGAGATGCAGTTGAACAGACAGTAGCGTGCAGTTGAACAGACTGTAGATGTGCATTGGAACAGACTAAAGGCGTACAATAGAACAGACTGTAGCGAGCAGTAGAACACACTAAAGACCTGCATTAGAACAGGCGGTGGACGAGCATTAGAACAGACTGTAAAGTCCAGTAGAACAGACTAACAATTAGAACAGATGTGCAGAAAAACAGACTGTAGGCGTGCAGTAAAATAAACTGCAGTAGAGCAGTAGTAAAGACTGTAAACTGGCATTAGAACAGACTGTAGACATGCAGTAGAACAGACTGTAGATGTGCAGTAGAACAAACTGTTGAGGTGCAGTAATACAGACTGCAAGCGAGCATTATACAGACTGTAAGTGCAGTAGTACAGACTGTAGATGTGCAGTAGAACAGAATGTAGACGTTTATTAGAACAGACTGTATACCTGCAGTCGGACAGACTGTAGATGTGCTTTAGAAAAGACTGTAGCGTTTATTAAAAATAGACTATAGTCGTGCAGTAGAACAGACTGTAGCGTGCAATAGAACAGACTGTAGAGGTGCAGTTGAACAGACTGTAGATGTGCATTAGAACAGACTGTAGATGTGCATTAGAAGAGACTGTAGACAATTATTAAAATAGACAATAGTTGTGCAGTAGAACAGACTGTAGACAAGCATTAGAAATTACTGTAAACGTCCAGTAGAACAGACAATGTGCAGAAGAATAGACTCTAGAGGTGCATTACTACAGACTGTAGATGAGCATTAGAACATACTCTATATGAGTATTAGAAAACACTGTAGAAATGCTTTAGAACAGACTGTAGAGATGCAGTTGTATAGATTGTAGACAAGCATTAAAACAGACTGTAGAAGTGCAGTACTTCAGACTGTAGATGTGCAGTAGAAAAGACTATTGAGGTGCAGTAGTACAGAATGTCGACATTTATTATTGCCCCTCTACTGTCTCTTCTAATGCTCGTCTACTGTCTGTATTACTGCACCTCTACAGTCTGTACTAAAGCACATCTACAGTCTGTTCTAATGCTCGTCCACAGTCTATTCTTATGCAGGTCTTTAGTCTTTACTACTGCACATCTACAGTCTGTTCTAATGGTACATTCTGTTCTAATGCTCATCTACAGTCTGTTCTATTGCGTCTACAGTCTTTTCTACTGCACATCAACAGTCTGTTCTAATGCTCATCTACAGTCTGTACAACTGCACCTCTACAGTCTGTTCTATTGCGTCTACAGTCTTTTCTACTGCACATCAACAGTCTGTTCTAATGCTCATCTACAGTCTGTATAACTGCACCTCTACAGTCTGTTCTACTGCATGTCTACAGTCTGATCTAATGCCATTTTACAGTCTGTACTATTGCTCTACTGCACTCTATTCTACAGCATGTCTACAGTCATTTTTACTGCACATCTACAATATGTTCTAATTGTCAGTCTGTTATACAATCTACAGTCTGTACTAATTCTGCTCTGAAGTCTGTTCAACTGCGTCTACAGTCTGTTCAACTGCATCTCTACAGTCTGTACTACTGCACTTCTACAGTCTGTTCTAATGCTCGTCTACAGTCTGTATTACTGTACCTCTACAGTCTGTTATAAATGCATGTCTACAGTGTTTTCTAAAACTCATATACAGTCTGTTCATTTGCTCATCTACAGTCTGTACTACTGCAGCTCTACAGTCTATTCTTTTGCACATTGTCAGTTTGTTCTACGGGGCGTTTACAGTCATTTCTATTGCTCGTTTACGGTCTGTTCTAAGGTAATTCTAGAGTCTGTACTACTGCTGCTCTGATTTCTGTTCACCTGCACGTCTACAGTCTGTTTTACTGCATATCTACAATCTGTTCTAATTGTCAGTCTGTTCTACTGGACGTTTACAGCCTGTTCTAAAGCTCATCTACAGTCTGTTCTAAAGCCAATCTAGAGTCTGTACTACTGCTGCTCTGACATCTGTTCAAATGCACATCTATAGTCTGTTCAACTGCACGTCTACAGTCTGTTCTAATGCACATCTACAGTCTGTTCTAATGCAAATCTACAGTCTGTACTACTGCTCATCTACAGTCTGTTCTATTGCATCTACAGTCTGTTCTGATAAACGTCTACAGTCTGTTCTACTACACATCTACAGTCTGTACAACTGCTCTACTGTAGTCTATTCTACTGCACTTCTACAGTCTGTTCTACTGCACGACTATAGTCTGTATTAATAAATGTCTACAGTCTTTTCTAATGCACATCTACAGTGTGTGCTTGTTTAAGTCTACAGTCTGTTCTAATAATTGTCTAGATTCTGTTCTACTGCACGCCTACAGTCTCTTCTAATAATAGTCAACATTCTGTACCACAGCACCTCTACAGTCTCTTCTACCGCACATCTACAGTTTGTTCTAGTGGTTGTCTACAGTCTGTACTACTTCACCTCTACAGTCTGTTGTAAAGCATGTCTACAGTCTTTTCTAATACTAATGTACAGTCTGTTCTAATGCTCGTGTAAAGTCTTAACAACTGCACCTCTACAGTCTATTATTCTGCACATCGTCAGTCTTTTCTAATGCACATCTACAGTCTGTTCTAATGGACGTATACAGTCTGTTCTAAGCGCTCGTCTACAGTCTGTTCTATTATGCGTCTACAGTCTCTTATAATGCTACTTTACAGTCTGTACCTCTGCTCTACCGCATTTTGTTCTACTGCACATCTACAGTCTTTTTTATAAACGTCTATAGTCTATTCTACTGCATTTCTACAGTCATTACTACTGTACTTCTAAAGTCTATTCTAATGCTCATCAACAGTCTGTTATAATGCAAGTCTACAGTCTGTGCTACTGCTCATCTACAGTCTGTACTACTGCACTTCTAAAATCTGTTCTAATGCTCATCTGCAGTCTGTATTACTGCACCTCTACAATCTGTTCTAAAGCATGTCTACAGTATTTTCTAATACTCATATACAGTCTGTTCTAATGCTCGTCTACAGTCTGTACTACTGCACATCTACAGTCTCAACTACTGCACTTCTAAAGTCTGTTTCTAATGCACATCTACAGTCTGTTTTACTGCTCATATACAGTCTGTTCTACTGCACGTCTACAGTCTGTTCTAAAGCCAGTCTAGAGTTTGTTCTACTGCTGCTCTGAAGTCTGTTCAACTGCATGTCTGTAGTCTGTTAAACTGCACCTCTACGTCTGTTCTATTATATGTCTACATTCTGTTTTACTGCTCATATACAGTCTGTTCTAATGCACATCTACAGTCTGTTCTAATGCAAGTCTACATTCTGTACTACTGCTCACCTACAGTCTGTTCTTCTGCACGTCTACAGTCTGTTCTGATAAACTTCTACAGTCTGTTCTACTGCATATCTACAGTCTCTACTACTGCACTTTTAAAGT